>JAYKAV010001566.1:856680-943085 GCA_035582835.1 Phoebastria nigripes
AGATGCAACATATAGATGGGCTCGAGATCGAGGGGTGGACTTGACCATGGACGCTATTGCACAGGTTATCCATGAATGTGAAACATGCGCTGCCATCAAGCTAGCCAAGTGAGTAAAGCCTCTTTGGTATGGAGGACGATGGCTGAAATACAAGTATGGGGAGGCCTGGCAGATTGATTATATCACACTCCCACAAACCCGCCAAGGCAAGCGCTATGTGCTCACCATGGYGGARGCARCCACCGGATGGCTGGAAACATATCCCGTGCCCCATGCCACCGCCCAGAACACTATCCTGGACCTTGAAAAGCAGGTGCTATGGCGACATGGCACCCCAGAAAGAATTGAGTCAGACAACGGGACCCATTTCCGAAACACCCTCABAGACACCTGGGCCAAAGAGCMYGGCATTGAGTGGGTGTATCACATCCCCTATCATGCAGCAGCCTCCGGGAAAACAGAATGATACAACGGACTGCTAAAAACTATGCTGAGAGCAATGGGTGGTGGGACATTCAAGCATTGGGATACACATTTAGCAAAAGCCACCTGGTTAGTCAACACCAGGGGATCTTTCAATCGAGCTGGCCCTGCCCATTCAAAACCCTTACGTACTGTAGATGGGGACAAAGTCCCTGTACTGCACATTAAAAATATGCTGGGGAAGACAGTCTGGGTTAGTCCTGCCTCGGGCAAGGGAAAACCCATGCATGGGATTGCTTTTGCTCAAGGACCTGGGTGCATTTGGTGGGTAATGTGAAAGGGGATTTGATTTTGGGTGAAAATAGCCAATGAACTGAATTGTATGATGTTGATTGCTATATGATATTGTGTATCATCACTTCTATGGTTGCTGTATGTCATATCAACGGTATTGCAGTAAAAATCACCCAGATTAATGAAGAATGAACTTTAATGAAACCGAGCAAAGTGCAACGATGATAGAACCGGACAAGCACAGCGATAATGGAATTGGAACTGGCTTCAGGATGCAACAATCCAATACCACACACCATCTCTCCTGCCCTGAAAGACTGCTATGACAGATGGAGCCCAAAGTCATGGACCAAATGAACTCATTGGACATTTTAGAGGGATGGCCCCTAGACTAAGGGAATGATATCTGTCTGTGTATATATATATCAAAAGACAAGAAAAGTGGTGGTGATTAATTAGAATGTATTGAAAAATGTGAGACCTAGGCATGACATAGATGGTATAGAATCAGGGGTGGATACTGTCCTGGTTTCAGCTGGGATAGAGTTAATTTTCTTCCTAGTGCTGTGTTTTGGATTTAGTATGAGAAGAATGTTGATAAGACACTGATGTTTTTAGTTGTTGCTAAGTAGTCTRCTAGTCAAGGACTTTTCAGCTTCCCAAGCTCTGCCAGGTGCACAAGAAGCTGGGAGGGAGCATAGCCAGGACTGCTAGCCCAACTGGCCAAGGGGATATTCCATACCATRTGACGTCATGCTCAGTATATAAATAGGAGGCGTGGTCCAGGAAGTAGCGATCACTGCTTGGGTATTGCTCAGTGGGTGGTGAGCAATTGCATTGTGCATTACTCATTTTGTATATTCTATCATCATTATTATTATTATTATTATCATCATCATCATCATCATCATCATTATTTTCCCTTCCTTTTCTGTTTTATTAAACTGTCTTTATCTCAATCCACGAATTCTACTTTTTTTTTCCCAATTCTCTCCCCCCTCCCACTGGGGGGGGGGAGTGAGCGAGCGGCTGTGTGGTGTTTGGCTGCCTGCCATGTTAAACCACAACAGTATTCTAGATCCTTTTGCAAGTACAAGTTTTTTCTGAAACAGAAATAAATGTGAGTGAAGTTTAAAGCACTACATCATCTCTGAGTGATTCCCAGTAATCATTTGCCATCTGTAAATTTTACTTATTTTTCTCTTTTATCGTCTGTCAACAGCAGTGCTCAGCAATAAATGTAGGGCTTTAGCACACAGACATAGAGAAAAAAAATTGTTACATGAAAACAGTCTCAAACTACAGCATCCAGCCTAGATCCCATATGTCAGACATCCAGAGAGATTCACCCCGAGGGTGTGGTTCAGGCCCATCTTGAAACAGGAGGCAACATGTAGTTTTTATGGAAACTACATACGGTATCATACAAACCAGCCTGTGCCTTTGGTTTCTGTGTGGGAAGAAACATTCTCTTTAAAAGAGGAATTTCTTTCTTGACCTAGCTTTTAGGCCATGATGATTATCTTCCAAGAGAAAGGCTCATTTGATGCTTTACAATTACAATGTTTTATAGTTGTTTGGAAACAGGTTTTAAACTTGAAAAAAAACCAAAACAGATCAGAATAAAGCAGGATGAAACTGAGCAGGCATATGTTGACAACAAAATGATGTGTAAAAGCCCTTGCATAGCTCAGTAGTCTGTTAGAGCCCAGACTCAGAAAAGCACTTCTGTGTAGCTCTTAATAGATGCTTAAATCCCATTCACTGTCACTTTTTCAGGATCCTTTAAAATACTCAGTGTTCTCAACTCCTGTTGGTTTTACAGAAATGAAGAACTCTTTCTCTTACAGGACTGGACCATGGATGCTTTATATAAATCGTGATGGTGTTAGCTAAAGTAGGAATAATAATTCCCAGAGCTAAAATGAGATGGCAATAAAGGAGATTAACAATCCTGCCCATTTTTGTGTGGATCCAAAATACGAAGACAACATGTAGGATAGAAGCAAAAAGGAATTAACAGTATCTACTAAAAACATAAAAAATGTTTCTACTTGGTCAAACCAAATGTTTGTCTCACCCAGTATTCTGACTCCAACCATGACTTTATGAAGAAGCCTGGGGAAGAATGAGACAGGACAAGTTGGCCTTCAGCTATTTTCAGCTCAAGGAACTTCCTGGACTGGGTGTAATGTCTGAGTATTTAAAAATCCTTAATGTATTTCTTCTTCATTAACCTGTCTAATTCTCATTGAATCTTTGCAAACATTTAACACTCACAGCATCCTTTGGGAAGGAGTTTCATGGTTGTGTGAAGAACTGTCTCCTTTTACTTGCTTTGAACCTGGCTCCTACTAACTTCATTTGATGTCTTCTTTTATTGGAAAATACAGTGAACAAAGCAAACCCCATGTACTTCACTTGGACACTCAGGATGCTGTAACTTTTTGTTATATCCCCTATGGAGTTGTATGTCCTCAAGGTTGAGCTAGAGACAGAAGAGAGTTCCATGTGGAAATCTCTATAGTTTCTGTCTCTGCAAACACTGATGCAGAGTTCTTTTAGCTTCTCTGCAATGCCCCTATCTTTTCTTAGTGCTCCTTTATACTTACATCACCAGTGGACCCAGCAGACTTCGTGCTCATAATGTATTTGAAGTAAGATTTATTGTGAATTTTGATTCCTCTTTGCAGTTGTTCCTCAGACTCTGTTTTTGGCCTGCTTTATGGTGCTTTTGCCGAAGTTTGGAAACATGACTTAGGTGGCGGAGTTAGGAAGAGAGTTAGTTTCCATAGCTGCTTTGATATCGCAACAGAGAAGTTCTTCCAATAAGGTAGTTCAGAGCAGGACCAACTCTAGTATTCTGAAACGCTTTTTTGGAAGAGCTTCCTCTTGCCACTGCCTGTGTAATGGCGCATCTACCTTAGAATTTTGTTTCAGAGCACAAGTGTGCTTCTGAGGCACATCTCACTGTACTGCACTTTGATTTGCATTGTGTTCTTGGAGCTCACGGACCAGACTCCTTTTGTAGAAGACTAAACTGGAAAATGTTCTCCAGAAGAGCAACAAGTGTGCTCTACCTTGGAGGAGGATAACACAGGATAAATTGTAAGAGAAGATTTAATTTAGTAACTCATCGCTTCACTTTGAAAGGGCAAAAAGGGACTTGAGGAAGTCTGTAAATCCCAGTTCTCCCTTAAAAAAACATTGATAAAGTAGACAGCAAGGTTAAAACATACAAAATAAACCATGGCAAAATCCAACCAAGTCAAACAAGGTATGGGGAGTACCTCTGCTCAATTACTTTTTATTTTTATTGGATATTGTCCTGTGTAAACCTATAGTAACTCTGAGAGTAAAGCTTGTTTCTGCATACTGGAGCAAATTATTTTTTCCGGACCAGTTCCCACTGTACCAAAAACGTGTCTTTAAGAGAAAATTGTTGGCATAAATCTGAATATGCAAAGTGTGGTAAAGGCACAGGCTGAAAATAGAAATCTGGGTTGTTTTGGACAGATCTCATGGTCTGGAATTTGGAACTTGTATTGTGGAAAATGGAACTTCCGAGAAAAGTGTCAGTAGTTTGGAAAATAGTCTGTTTTAGATGAGGATGAGAAGTAAAACCTCGGTATTTTCCACAGAAAAAAAGAATTGTTTCCAAAGCTCTGTTGCAGGAGAATTGCAATAAGAATGTTTTAATATGTCAGCTGCCCATTTGGAAGGCTGGCAAAGGTTGAGCCTTCTTGGATACCCTTTTACACACTACGTAGCCTGTCTCTAGTGTGGTAACACAGAGAGTCTCTTGCCTCCACAGTTCCTAGGGAAAGCTGCAGAGCTGAAATCAATAAGGATTTTCCAGGAAGGTGGAGAGGCAGCTGCTGTGTTAATTTTCCTAACAGCAAATTGAAAACCATTTTCTCAGAATTTTTTTATTTTGCAACAAAGGCATTTTTTCAGTGGAAAATAATTCTGATAGAAAATCCACAATGGATCTAGTTTGTTGTATTTATTTCATTTGTTTCTATGTTGAGTCCCATACTTGGGACAAACATTTATATTCCTCTGTTGTGTTTTGCGTACTACACATGCTCAGAAATGAATTAGGCTTTCAGATTGGCTAATTTACATATATTAAAGTTTTCCAATCAGTCTCAACTCTGATGAACAACAGCACTTTCTAGCAGAAATTTACTTGCTGTCTGCATTATTACAAAGCTCCCAGTGTGGAGGTGTGTATGTTACTGTTACACATTTTCAGGTCGAGATTTGAATTAATATTGCTAATGATATGTATGTGTAAATGTATCTTATCTTTGTAAATATAAAGCCTAATTAGGACCAAGGAGACAGGTGATTTAAAAATCACTTTTCATTGGGGGAAAAACAGTTGTTTTTTGTTTTTTGTTTTTTTTTTTCTTTCAAATGAAAAATGGTAGAGAGATTTAAAAAGAGAAAAAAGGAATTTAAAAATGATAAAGTGGAGCACCAAAAGAATCGGCAGCAATAATCTTCCTAGGCCAGCCTGGACATGCCTTATTTTTCTTCTAAGTTTACAATTGTCAAAAGCAAAATCCCAGAAAAATAGAAATCAATAGTAAACACCAGGAAGCCTTTCTCATTTTGCAGATAGACTTAAATTAGAGAAAACCTTTCCCGTTTTTCAAGTTACCTTAAATGAGAGATTTGTATGAAAATCCTGTGTGCCAATTAGATTCATGCTTTTCAGGGATGTTACAATTTTTTTAGATCAGTCAGCTACTAATTGCCTTGTGTAAAGAGATGCTTTTTTCACATGTGAAGGTTTAGGCATGTTCTGAAGTAGCTAATGTGTGGAGCAGTGGTCTATGCTTGACTGCCACACTTTTAAAGGGAAGACTAAGTGGAAAAGCTATCAAATTTAACTAACTACAGTAACTTAGATCTGACTCCTGACGGTGTAGTTGCAGACTCCAGTCTGTCTAAACTCAGCAAAAGTGTTTTCTATGCAGCTTATTGACTAGGACATGTAGGCTGTCTGCACTATATGCATTTGGACRTTCTGTTTCAGACTAGCTCTAGCTTGGTCCCATGGACTAAATGCCCATTATTATTTGGAGCACGTTTAAGTTTGTGCCTCTGATTCAGCTTTATACCAAGGGAGTCTCGTTGGTGTGATGCAAGGCTGCTCTGTGTTGCAAACTAAAATACAGTAAATTGCAAACTAAAATACAGTAAATGGGGACAATCAGGAGATTTACTTCAACGGTACACTTCTGATCTGAATGAAAACAGAAATGTAGTTTCACACTTTTGTACTGAACTCCTCTCAACTCTGTGTGAATGTTGCAAATAGGACAGTATTTTTCCTGTAAAAAGGCACTTCCTTTACTACCTTAAGGAAATACTCCTTTCCTCTTAGTGCTGTGATGTGTGTTGTTGACTTCATTCACCAGGACACTATCTGTATGTGAAAGTAATTATTGTGAGCATAATATCTGGAAGGATGACAAGCCCAGAAATGTATTGAAAATTAGCAAAGGGCTCTTTGTTGTAGGGATTCTGCTTCGTTTGCAGAAACATTGTAATCAGGCTCTTCTGTAATGATACCTCTCTGAAATACTTGGCATGCTTGGCTTCCAGATATCTGGAGAAGAAAAATGCATGTATAAAGTAGGAAAAACAACTTTATGCAAAAAACCTCATCTTTTTCTTTTACAGCAGGGTGACGTGAACAGAATATAGACCAGTGTTGCTTTCTGTAATAAAGCAATATTCTTTCATTATTGTCGTGGGAGGTGCAACAAACAAAATACACCTTTCCTCAGCTATGTGGGTTGCCACAGGAGCCTTCAGACCCAGGGCTCACAGRAGTGGCCAGTACTGCTATTAAAACAACTGAGCTAAGGCCTTGTAATGGGACTGTTTGTCTGTTTTTGCAGAACAGCTATGTATTGAATAATAGCCTTAATGAGGATGATCATTTTCTTCCTTGCAGATGTACTAGTGAGCTAAGCAACAATCACAAAACAATTTGTCATGAACTAAAAGCATACCCCAATTTAACAAATTTATCACTAAATCATTTTAGTGATTATTTTAGAGTGGGTGGTCAAAAACAAAACAACAGAGCAGCACAAGAAGTAATTTCAAAAGAAAGAAAAAAAATAAAAATTTTCAAGCTGTATATTGTTTGTGCATTCATCTAAGCCAGGTGAAATGAATGAAGTCATCCCTTTCTTGAGGAGATGAAGTCTCACTTTATTGAGGTTGCTGCTAAACTTACTTACTAAATTCTTACTTAACTATCAAGTTACAGCTTAAGAGTAGACTTTTTTAGCACTGGGTGCCACAGAAGTTCTATGACCTAGCATAGTAGGAGCTGAAGAAAATGGCCTGAGGCAGAACCGAGGCCAGATATACTTGAGGCTTTATATAGAAGTTTATAAAAGCTGGCAAACCCTGACACAAAAGAGAAGCCAATGTAAAGTGTGTCAAGTAGGCTGCTTTGGCACTATTCCAGGCTAACTGCAAATGGCCAGTCAGCTTCTCTGTTAACCCAACAAAACCCAGAATTACGTGCATTTCTTGTTCCCCGAAGTCTCAAGCCTGGTTGCTGTGTAACGAATGCAAATGTCACTTCCACAAATCATCTAGCTGTAAAAACCAGTTCTGACTCATGACGTTGTGTTGATAAAGCATCACCACTAATAGAGCCAGGAATTTTAATCTGACACACATCCATTCAAACTGAGCAAAGGTAAGGGAAAGGCAAGTCTTCCTCCACTAATACTTCGGTTTTCGTGGAACTGAGCAAGCATAGCAATGCCAGTGGTAAGGCACTGTGAATTCTCACAGTTAAGCATTTGTTTAAGTAATTCAGGGCACTAGACAGGATCCCTGACAAGATACATATTCCCCAGCAGAGGCTGAGTGCATCTATTTATTCTCTATTTGTTCTCCAGGCAATTTGGCAATTTTGTTTCTTTTATTCATGTTGTTGAAAAGAGAAATGGGACTGAATCTCCTGTGTGTAGCAGCACTGAAGTCAGTCAGATTACGCCCGCATCAGATCATAATCGGATCCATAATTTTTTTCCGTCAAACAGTCGCCCACTCACACTGCATTTGGAATTACGCACTGAGGAAATTACTGGCCTAGGCCATGCTGACTTGTTTGACTATGAACCAAGCTTAGCAACTTGGGTAGTCAAAGAGTACAAATTAACTAGCAGGAGTCTTTTAATGATCCAAACTGTAACAAATTAAACAGGAGGAAGTATAAATTACCTTAGGATATTTACAGCCTTGTTAACAGAATTAAAGTGAGATGTGAGCTAAGAAGTGTCATTTTCTGGACAGAACAGATAAAAGGTAACTGTTTTAAAAATCTGTATAGCAGTATATGTAACCAGAGGGAAAAAGGACTGTCCTGTAAAATCCGTAATAGATCCCCAGTGACATATAAAATTCTAGAATTAGAATTGACCCTAGGAGACTTTAGTAGTTTTATGTGTTAGAAGTTTCACAGCCACAAGCTAAATGGGARTAAAGAGCCAAGTTTAGTCTAAGATTTCCTGGTGATGGCATGGTTGATGGCATCTCAGAATTCACAAGGAAATCTCAAGTGAAGGAGCTGATTCATAACTTACACAAGACAATTTAGTACTAGAATACATACGTAGATGTATACGTAAGTAGATGAATAAAGACTTGCATTTGGACTCACCAAGTTAAATTAGACTAGTAAGTAGCCTCATAAATTACAAAAGTATTACTAATTTTTAAAAGTTTAATATTTAATCTCATTGCATCTGGTGCACATTGGTCCAGAGGACAGATTTCAGTCTAATTAAATTCACTGACAAAAACTCCCATTAAACAAATCCTAATGTCTTTGCTGAAAGAAAATTCCTGGTGAAATTGATTAGAGCTTTCACTGATTATTACCTGCCCTTTATAATTTAGCTAAATAACTTCACTGGAGGATGTATCTGATAATTTTCTTCAATGCGATCAATGATTTTATTCAAAACGGCATATTTTATTAGATCTCATGCATATCATTATCAGTTAATGATGGAAATCCTTACTAGCATAATTCTAAAACAATGTAAAGAAAACCCAAACAAAAACCACCATGCTGCTGGCTGTGATACTCTGGTTTAGCATGATAAACAAATTTGTTATCCTACTTGCAGGATACCTCATGAAACATAAGTGCCCCATTTATTTATGGCCCAATTATAAAATAATTCTCRTTTATGTATTGAGATTTATGTGCACATTTACAATACTCTACATTTTTAAAAAATGAAAAGGTGTGTACTTGTCTTCAGTAATGACAGGTCTCTGGTATTTCTCACCAGTTGATTTTGAAGAGCTGTACGAGGGAAGTCAATATCTTCAGTTTCCTTTTATAGAGGATAAGAGAGCATCTCAAGGTGGTGCTATATGCACTTGGAGAGAGTTAACAAGTCTAGATCTCCTAAGTGCCAGTTTAAAGTTCTGCCCAAGTGACCACAGTGACGCATGTGAAACAAGTTTGTCATGTTCGTAGGTTGGGTCTGTGCTTCTGTGTTCTCTGAAGGTATTTTTTGTTGCTGCACAGAAGGTACAGGTTATTTTCACTACAAGGATTTCCATCTTCCTTTTTAGAAAGTGAGGGGGGTGGGTTTTTTGGTTGTTTGGTTTTGTTTTGGKTTTTTTTTTTAATTTTGGATTAATAGTAATACAGGTATTTGAAAGAGCAACAAACCTGACCATTAATTTTGGTTTTAAAAGTAGCCATGCTTTTAAATCATTGTAATTCTTTCATGGATTTACATAGACCTTGGCAGGCTTAACTATAAGATTCTGGATGTGCATGCAGAACTTCACTGAGAGTGACGAGAGCAAGTATAGATGAAAGGTACACTGGAAAATGAGCTGACATGCACAGTTGTAAACATCCTTCTGGGATCATCTGCTGTGTTCAAAGAGGTGTAACTGGGCCTGGGATAGTGATGGGAAAGCTAAACTCGTTCTTTCTTTGTCCTGCAGATGGAAAAATGAACAAAATTAAATGGATTTTGACATGGCCGTTGATATTCGTGCTCTTTTGCACCATTCCAAACTGCAGCAAACCACGGTGGGAGAGCTGTTTTATGGTAACATTCATCTTATCCACTCTCTGGATTGCCTTGTTCTCCTACTTCATGGTGTGGATGGTAAGTGCATGTAGCAAGACTTCCCATACTAAGTGAAATGTGCCTCTCAAAATAGGTAATAGATCTTTTGTGTATTTGTTAAAGAAAGGYATGTAATTGTAGTGCAGTCTCTTCAGCTCATACTCTAATTATTATAATTCTAGCTTTCTGCTGCTCTTTTCTGCACAAATAATTGGCCCTTTACTGTATAGGGCCCAATACAGTACAGGAAGGTTCCAGCTTGATTTTCAAGAGAATGTGGACATCCACATCCTACTAGTAAAAGGGAGTTTAAATGAAAAGGTTTAACTCTCAGCAGCTGAGACACCTTTAGAAATTTGGCTACAGGGTCTGATACTGAAACATGCATAAAAGGCAGATGGATGGCAAAATTTGAAGACTCGGAAGTGGTGTAAAACACCTCGAGTAGACTGCAGTAATGCAAGAAAATCCTTCTTTATGAAGAGTATTATGATTGCTGGTATGTTTCTATTTGCCCTAGATCTGTGAGAAGCAGTGTATCAGGTGTAGATCTGTAAATTGTCAATTCAGGAGCACGCTTACTTGAAGATTTTAATAAGTTCCTATTTTTTCTTTCTTGCCCTCTTTCAGTTTCTCAAGTTTACATTTTCAGTCAGGGAAGAGGCATGAATAGGAAAGCTCCTCAAATAGTTTCTGTAATGGAAAAATTAGACATACTTTTGAAGTATAGAAAGTTACCTTTTTCTACACTAAAAGATGGAAAACCAAAAAGTTGTATATACCTATAACTGAAAGATTGGTAGGATGTGCTGCTGAAGAATTTATATGCCCATTTTTCCTTTTAAAGGAAAATATAGTGAAGAAACCTTCAGCTGTTTTCATACTGGAATATATATAGTCTCACATATATACATTCATAGTCACATATGTGTATACATATATACACACTCTTCTAGTCATGCATATGGAAGAATTTTTGTTCATGAGCTTCTTACCTGCAAAATCTTTTTTGGGTGGAGAACAGCTCTACCTTCCTCAAATGTGTCAGGCATTTGCGAACTGCTTTATATTTATGTTTCCTCTCATGGAAGATTGTGTTTTCTATATACTTTTTGCAACTTTCTATATAAGTTTTGCATTGTAAAGTAATCCTCTTTTCTCTTAACATAGACTGTGTTGGAGAAATTCATATGCCAGCCACTCATTCTGCCTGGCACAATGATGCCAAAGCCACACATTCATTTCATACCATATGTCCTTTGCAAGGCCACGTTCTGTACCTTGGTCCCATTTGTAGATATCCCCTTCACAAATGAGAGACGCGCTTATGAAGGCTGCAATACAGCTTATTTTAAGAGGTAGACAGACCTTAATACCCCGTTACCACTTGCAGCTGGAGAATCATGCCCACTCCTATTTCTGAGTCACAGCTTGCCCCTGAGAATAAGGTTTGTGAGCGGGTTCCTAAAATACACCTTTTCTTTGGTGAAGGGTCCAGTTTTCCTCATGTAAGAGACTGGCAAACTATTTCAAGAAAACAACACAGAGCCTTAAAGACTTCCTCAGCAGGGAAGCAGCTGCCTGTCCCTGATTCAGTCTTCTCACTCTCACAAAGCTATTCCTTTTCAGCTGCCTGTTCAGCCTTTTTTCTTGATGCTTTTTCAGTCTTCTTTGGATGTTCCAGCTAAATACAGTTCCCTGTCCTTTCCAAGAGCTCTGCTACAAGCTTCAGCCACTCCCTAAGCTCTTTTAAAGCTGCATCTGGGCTCTCAGAGGACAATATAACCAGACTTGCTCACTTTGGRATTATATCAGAAGTCATGCAAGAAACTGGTTCCTTCTTCATGTGTTGGGATAAAATAAGTTCTTTATATCTCTGCCCCTATATCACAATATAAATTGGCTGCAGTCCTTTTGAGAATAGAACCAGCGAGAATCTTGCCATTCTTGGGAATAATAAAAAAAACCCCACAGGTTTGATTATGTCTGTGCTCCTCCTTAAAAGATCAGTATGTCCTGTTAGAAGTACAGAAAATGGAGCTTTTTGTTTGCTCATAAATGTTGACTAATATGACCCAAAGTACTTTTCCTTTTCACAGGGTTGGTTTTAGGCTGGTTATTCCACRATTATTTAATTTGCAGAAATGGATAAGTATCCTGAGTCTAATCCTGTTAGGGTACACACCAGAAATCAAAGTTAAGAGTATGCCACAACTGTATTGGAATAAGGAGACTTTCCAAATATGATAGGTTAATCTATTTTCCTCACTGTTCAGGTGACTGTGATTGGATACACCCTTGGGATACCAGACGTGATCATGGGCATTACTTTCCTAGCTGCAGGAACAAGCGTCCCAGACTGCATGGCCAGCTTAATAGTAGCAAGACAAGGTACTGTGTCTGCTGAAGCATAACTGCAATCTTACATACATGCTCTGTGATTTGCTCCCTCCATACACACAAATTCTCAATGCAATTTTATTCTTTTTTTCTTTTATTTTCACTGTTTCAGGGCCTCGTTAAAAGCCAAAGCACTTTGCTAATTATTGTGAACCAAAAAAATAATCCCTGTTCTGTTATCTTTTGCTTATTGGGACTGGGCACACCCTAGTATTCTAGAAGGTCATTCAACACTCAGATATCCCATGCATGGTATGTATCAGTCAGGGTAAAAAGATAAAAGTAGTAGACAAAACTGGAATATCAGCTATTAAAAACTACATCGAAGAACATATGCTGACCAGCACTTGTCCATGTAAAACTTGTACTGATTTCTAGAAGACCTCTTGAACCCAGGGGAGTGAAGTGGTTTAAGAGGATCTGGCAGAAGTGATGTTGCTCCAGGCATAGTTCTCATCCAAATGCAGACCTCTTTCCCGTTGGGACATATGAATAGCCGCACTGGAAAGGGTTTTAGATAAATGTCAGCTATGCCCTCATCAGCTTTCCAATTGAAATTGTCAAAGGCTTTCTCATGTATCTTTAAGTTTTGATTAAGGTTCTTTACATTTCCTTTTTTACTTGAGAAATACCTGTAGCCACATCCCTTCCTGTTGTTGAAAAACATTAAACCTGACAGTGTGATCTCCTGTACTGCAGTAGAAAAAGTATTCTTTTCCACTATTCCAATTCCCATAGTCTTTTTTTCCCATATAATGAGATCTCCAGCACACATCATCGGGCAAACAAGGGTTCTGAAGTGATAAATTAAGTACTCAAAAGCCCCACCTTTGTAGTTTGAGATAGGAGTAGTGCTGTTAAATGTCGCTTGATTGAAAAGAATTATATATTTAAAATACTTCCTTTTGCAGGTTGTATTATTTGTTGTGTGCAGGAGAATCTCACAAAAAGCAGTACAAAAAAGTATTCAGGATTCTTATGGAACCACCTTCCTCCTAAATTAGTTTTCCATATGTAGTATTAAAGTGAACAGATTTTTGCAAGAACAGAAGGAAAACATGTTACATTTTTAAATGAACAGACTGCTTCTTTAGATTAGTTATTCTTTAGTATTAGGCAAAACTACTGTAGGGATTGTTTCCTCTGAAAGTGAAGGTAAGCACTAGCTTGGCAAAAAGCAGCCCCATTCTCTCAAAGACAATACAGGGACTTTACACTACTTGGATTCAAGAGAAATGTTTACTGACAGATTGCAGACAAGTATCTAAAAAGTAGAGATGCATACTGCCATAATATGGATCCAAAGCATAATCTTTCTCTCAGCATCTTCCTGCAAGAAGATACTGTACTTATGGTGTGATAGTGTCTGTCTCCACTCTGTGTACTCTCAAAGTGTTTGTGGGACATTTCCCATTTACGTCAGAGTTCCTCTTCCTTTCCAGTGTTCACTTTGTGGAAGTGATTCAATAGTTAGGCCAGTGCCTAAGGGAAATTAGMAGGGGCAGAGAAGAATTCTGCCTTCCTCACATCCATTGACACTGGTGCAGAATGAGATGCCAGCCAGTGATGAGCATTGAGTAGGTTTTGAGTAATGCCTAGGGACTTCACCACCGTTCACTCTTTTTCCCTGTTCTGTAGCATTTTATTGTTCCTGAGGTGACATCATTGCTGATTAAGCCCCATAGAAGTGCTTAATATCTTTAACTACCATCTGATTGGGTTCTTTTCAGGATCACTTTTCATCATTCACATGAGATAAAGGCCATGTGTCCATAGACGAAATCCAGTACATAATCTCCAGGTTCCCTGTGGCTGCAGACTACCTAGAACAAGACTTGGTTTTTTAGTTGGCATTGAACTTGGATGCTGAATGGATACCTCACACCCAGTAAAGGCTCTCCAAGACACAAGGAAGATGTAGCTGGAGTGAGCAATTTTTGCACACTTTTTTCAGAAGTCATGCAAAGATTATGGAAATTGTCTCCCTACCTCAGATACTCTGGCCAGTCCAAGGGGGCTTGGATCAATGCAGATCATTCCCCTTTAGTTTCCTCTAGTACACAGAATAATGGTCCTGTACTTTGTTTTTACCCAAGAGGTTATTTTTTTTCTCTGCAGGCCTTGGTGACATGGCAGTATCCAACACAATCGGGAGCAATGTCTTTGACATTCTGGTGGGCCTTGGCGTTCCATGGGGTTTGCAGACCATGGCGATTGATTGTGGATCAACTGTATGTATACTTGGCAAATCTTTAATTTGTTCTTTTTGTCTATTTWAAAAAAAAATCCTAAAAAGAAAGCATGCAAATAAAATTTAAAAAAAACCCAACAACCTGCTGAGCATGTTACTGGTTGCTAAATAAGGTGTTATTTCTTTGCCAAGGAACCAGGAGTTAAGGAATCAATTCTCCTTCCACAAGCTGCAATTCCCAGTTTGTCAACTGGAGTACATTATACTGTATAGTAGAAAAATAACGCCATGGATATCTGTTCATGGCTCTGTCATTTTCTCATTACACAACTTCAAGCACACCTGTCTGTCTCCCTGTACCTTAGTATTTTTGTCTGTAAGATGAGAATAACAGCATATCTCTCTCTCCTGAGGATCTTTTAACATAAAATCCATTGTAAATGCTGATTTTTTTTTTTAATGGAGGTGGGATTACTTATACATTTGTTGTGATTCCTTAATCTTCCCGTTCTTCATTATGATAAATCTGTCATGGATTTGCATAGTTTAAAATGTGTAAGTCAGTCACTATTCAAAACAGAAGGTGGACCATAAATCAGTAAATTGATTTCTGGTCTCCAAAGCACAGTTATTATATGCTGAGCATTTTAAAGGTCTCTTCTCTGTCTAATTCCCATAGGTTAAGATAAACAGCAAAGGACTGGTCTATTCAGTTGCACTTTTGCTAGGATCGGTGGCACTTACCGTAAGTATTTGAGTGTCTCCAAGTATTCCAACTGCAAAATACTTATTAGGTATTTACATGTTATAGAAGGACAAAATGGAAATACTTATTATCCCTGAAGCATTGATTCTTCTAGCAATACCATGAGTTGAAGAGCTACTGTTGTCCTCAGTGAGGACTGAAGTCTGACACTTGGTGCAAGAGATGCTGCATACGTGTAGGTCCCATTGATTTCAGTGGCAGTGTTGAAATTGTGGGATCCAATAATACTTCTGTGCTCCTGTGTCCAGCTGCATACCCCAGGCCTGTCTCTATGTTGGGACAAGACACAGGTATGCTTCATCACCCTTTGCCCTTGTCTCTGATTTCCAAAACTGGCCTGGACTAATCAAGTGCTGTAGCCAAAACCCTTAATGAAGAATAGTCTGTGAGGACTGTGAACCTCAGGACTTTGAATAGGCATGCTAAACGTCACTCAGCATAAGACACTTACCCTTACCCTTGTAACACATGACTTGCTAAGGTGAAACAATACTTCTGTTTCAAAAGTCAATTTTGCTGGTACTTAAGGGCTGATCCTGCTGACTCCCAGGGAACCCTCTGTGGGAAGAATCAAATCTCAAAGGTATAAAAATATCCACTTATACTAATGTCTTTCACTGATTGCCTGTGGAGGCTCTGCAGAGGAGGTGATCATCACTGGAGATTTCACACTGTTGCATGACTATGTCTTACAAAACTCCACATCACCTGTGCATGACTTAAGTGATAGAATGACTAGGGCTGTTCACTCTGCCGCTAACTTCCTAATGCATCTGATATATAAGCTGTGGGAGCCTGTTCTTTTCTTTTCTTATCCCTGGTTTTGCCATACTGCACAGTGCCTGTGAAACAGCAAAGATGTTCTGTAGACATTTGTATCTGATGTTGCTGCATGGATATTGGTAATCAGCACTTTGGAAAAAAATGGGAGGATTATGCAGATGTGTTACTATGCTAGCTGTTCATGCTTTTCTGAAGAGTCTTTTCATAGCAGAAGCCATATCACCTGAGTTCGAAGCATCTATTATTGTCTCATTTGTTCTGCTGGATACCCTGATCTGCACAGACCCCCCCACAAAACTCAGTGGAGAGTTTTGAGCAAAACAAATAATAATTCAGAGGCACTCAACACCACTGAAAATAGATGCCTTTGTGAGGATTTCATTGCTTTGCTGCCTGTAACTTGTAACTCCCCATAGTTCTGGAGCTGAGCAAAACATCAAAGAAAGCACCTCTTCTGAAGCTGTTGAAAGAATGAACATTAGGTGCTGGTGTACTACTGGGACATAAAGGATTTGTAGGGGAAGACTGGAGGGAGAGGCATCTATGTAGTTCAGTGCATTCCTTTAGTTCCTACTGAATCAATGAATGAGTGCTGCCTGACTAGAATGTGCCCCATGTACTGAAAATGCACCACAGACTGAAACTGAGCACCTAGGGGCCTGTTTCTCAGTTACATGAAGAACTTGTGAAGGGGCCTTAAAGTGGGTTCATTTAATATTTTGTAAAAGGATCTTAGGACAACTGAGAGTCAGGCCAGAGTTTGAGTTCTTAGTTGGGCTTTTATATTCCTTTTCTTGATCAGAAAAACATATGTTGCTTYTTTGATCTATAAAATACTGAGAATATATTTTTGTCTTTGTTCAGGATCTCTAATTCAAAAGACTCTCATTTTTAGCTTATAATGGTTGTTTCCAAAAGTCTCCTTTGGGGCTTAATTAACTAACACTTTGTTTGCTTGCAGGTGTTTGGAATCCATGTAAATAAGTGGAAACTTGACAGGAAATTAGGCATCTACGTGTTGTTTCTTTATGCTGTTTTCCTGTGTTTCTCTATATTGATAGAGTTTAATGTCTTCACCTTTGTCAACTTCCCTATGTGCCGAGAAGAACTTTAAACCACAACAAGGAGAGAGACTGAAATTCTTCTGATTACATGTGCTGTAAATGACAGGAGGCATTTCACATTTCTACCTTCTTTCCATCAGTAATTTGAGTGTTGTTCCTGCTTCATCAGCTAACAAGCACTTTTACCTGTGTGGAAGGAAAGCATACCTTTCTTTTAACATGCTAGCTTGAGGCAACCAAAGCATTTTCCTCCTCTTTGGATATTGCTGCTCAGTCATAAAGCTGTGTGGATCTTATGCAGAACTCTAAAATGACCCATTTCTGGGACATTCTGTTGTGGTTTTCATTCTCCTTTTGCAGACAATCAACCACCACCACCATGGTTAGCAAGAGAACGGGAGAAAAGTCTTTATAGTTCTTTTGGTTTTGACATTTACTTTCCATGGAAGGATAAGAGGCAAGTTCAGAACTTTTCTTGGCTCAGTCAAAATCTCTCAACTACAGGACCAGGAAGTCCAAGGCACATATCATGGCATGCACTGTTGAGGACATCATTTCCCCCTTCAAGTGCTCTGCTTATAGAGGAACTGCACTGACAGTTTTTGATGGCAGTGTTGAGTATTTATCACTCTTTTCAATGAACATGAACAATGTGGCAGAGAAGGAAGAGGAAGTGGTTGTATGCTGTATCACTTGTGATGATGCACACTAAAAGTCAGAGTAACTGCATATTGAAGAAGAGAATTACATGCAGAAATTCATACTTGAAAAATATGTTTTACCATTAATGAGGAGTGCTGTATACATAAATATAAACTAACATTTGTGGAATATTACACCACAAGAAAAACTTTGCATTGGCCCTTGTAAGCCCATTGTGTAAATTTAGAAGAAACTAAACAAATAAAATATAACTGGGTGCTCAATAACTATCAGTTATTGTTATCAGCTGAGAGTAGTATCTGAACACAATCCAGACTATCTGACAACAAAACCCACCCTGATTGTGATCTGATTTGATTGGTGGGGGGAAGAAACTTATTTCATCAGTCAAGAAGCTGGTGTATTCTTTTCCATTTTTTATTTATTCCCAGAAGCTTAATGAAGAAGAGTGTCTGACACTGAGCAGTGCAGATAAGAAACACCTAGACAAAAGCAAGTCTGTCAAGAGAATATGGTCCTTGATTTGATTGCATGCAAGTTTTGAAGCATGATATACTTCTTTTTAACCCCCAGTAGAAGCCAAGTTATGATATCCTTTCCACCAGCATAAATCTGATATAAGGAATTACTCTGGATGTAATTGACAGCAAGATCTGGCCCAGAGTATTAAAAATAATGGGTAACATTCTACATTGTAGCAGTCATATGATTGCAAATCACTGAGACAGCGTATTTTGAATTGCTACTAAACTTTTAAAATATTTTAAAGCTGTATGTGAATGATCACATAAAGTTTCTAAAGAAGCACAGTTAACTTTATACATAGATTTTTTTAATTTTTTAATGTTTATAAACCAAATCTACCAACTAACAGTTGATGCATTTTTAAATATATTAATATTTTGCACTTAAGACTATATATAAAAAATCCCATTATTGTGTCAATGAGAACATACTGTAAAACCTTAGCAAATAAGCACTAAATCAGAAATTTCCTTATTTTGACATATATGACAAATAATTCTGTTTAGCCAGCTCACATGCAGAATACTGTTTACACCAGGCAATGTGTTTACAATTAAGGCTATTTTTAAAATTATTTTGGTACCAATTAAGGAATGTATTCTGTTGAATTTTTTTAGGAATTGGATCCTTTCAATGTAATCCTAAGGAAAAAAGAGCAACATATTTGTTATTTGCTTTACACTTTGTTACTAATGTCAGTATTAGTATCCATTTAGGGGTTTTCACCTTCATTAAGTAGTTATGTAGTTAAACTAGCCAGTCCTAAAGATGGCAACAAATACAGCATTATTAAAATGCTTTATTGAATAGGCAAGCATGACAGTAAACACATTTGATCTCAAGTATGCCGGTGACCCCATTTCCAGGCATTCAAGACATTTTTGCTGCAGTGTAAAGCTGAGGAGATGGAATTCATGTTCATCTTTATGAGTCTTCTGTTGCAGAAAGGCTGTGAAGATGCAGCATACTGCTGTGCCACTGTAGGAGCATCCCTCTCTAGTCTTACTCTCTTCCCTGCTATCTTTCAGGAGGACAGTTTGCTGCTGAAAATCTTGTGATGGCTTAGATATGAGGCTGAAAGGAGCAGAGAGAGAGGCTGAGTAAATGGTTTTTTCCTATGTTCTGCTGTTGGGTGGGCTTGGAGAACTCGCTGTCTCCAAGCAAACATTTGCTCTTCTGTACACAGTTCAGGCAGCTCAGATGTCTTTACACTACAGAAGAGTAGTTCCAAAACCTAGTTTTGAATGCCTAGTCATCAGCTGAGTTGACAGTGATGAGGGCATCAATGTTTACAGTGCCAGACCTAGCAAATTGTACTGTACCTTCATATTTCTGAGCCAGGCAACTTTAGAAGACTAGGGGCACCAATTTGTTGTGTAGCAAATATGCGCAAATATGCATGAAGTTGTGTTTGCTAATGCCATGAATCCTTCAGACATCATTTAGAATTATTCTGCCTAAATGGAATATCACCTGCTCCAGAAAACCAGAGTGTTCTGTTGTAGCAAGAGACAGTCTCAGAAGGTAATACTGACTTTAAATCACATGGCCAGTCCTGTCATCTATAGCCCTCCCTAAAACATAGACCCACTTCAGGACAATTTATATTGAATTCTAATGCTGCATTTCATGAGGTGGTCTCATATGCATCTTCTGCTATGAGACAGGTATCATGCCATGCTTATCATTATAAATAACATTAGTAGGATTCTCCTCTGACATCACCACATGACCAGGGATGTATTGTTTGCCAAAGAATTATTAGATGCTGTATTAGGGCCTTGATGACACATAATCATATGAAGTAGTTTAAAGAGTCCCTATGTAGTCATTATCCATATGCTAAAATAAGTAAAGATGGCACTTATAGATGAAGCCATGCAGATAAACTGAATGGCCCGAGAAAGATCTGATTGACAAATTGCTGTATGTCTGATAAACCCACATCAGAATGTATCAGTAATTCAGGAGGCTATTGCTGAGTAATAGCAGACTAGTGCCTTTCATATGTATACAAAAAAAAAAAAAAAAAATTTGCTCACATGGTCAGGAAACCACTTAAATTTTGCCATTTTCCAATCAACAAAAGGAGTGATTTGTGCTTAGCTCTCTGCAATTAGTACAGTTCTATATTGCAGCTGTTCAGATTGTGTCTGTGAAATTGTGTAGCCATTTTGTTGTACTAACCATTGCAAAAGTTAGCTGGCTGAGTTTGGAATGTATGTCACAATGTTGTGTAAGTTAATGTTCAGCTCAAGAGTGAAAAGAAAGCTGGTGGATGTRAGAGGGAAGACTGTTACTGTGATCTGAAAATTGCCAGCATACTAACACTGAAAAGTAATACAACTCGGAAAAAGATATCCCATATCCAGCAAAGCTTAACTTCAGTAGGATTGATTCCATGCTTAAAGCTAAGCACATATCCAAGTGCCTTGCTGGATTGTGTCCTAAGATGACAGTGGAGCATGGTTTCTGGGTTTTCTATCATATTCACATCTTTTCATATTTTATTGGTTTTGTAGTTTCAAGATTTTATTTTTCTCAAATTAAAAGGTTTGGCCAGAATCTGTGGACATATGCTCTGCTGATACCACTTTGGATTTCCATTCTTGTAAATAAGAGAACTGGTTCCTTTTCTCAGACTTCAAAACTGTGCATCTGCCCTGGTGTACAAGCAGGATCAAAACTGAATTACAGCTGGCCAAGGAGAGCTTTTAGCAGCTCTTTTCCACTGCAGTTCCACTGGAGTAGCACAGTCCCACATAGACCCACAGGGTGCAATCCTGTCTGTAGTAAGCAAGTGGGAGTGTTTCCACTGAATTCAGCAGTGTTTGATTCCATTTCTTTACCATAACAATTGTACTGCATTATTATAATTATAAAGTATTGTCTGAGTAAAGATTTCAGGCTCTGGATCTACATGTCTAAATCTAAAAAGCTACAGTTATGGTTATCTTAATGACTATTTGATGATCTAAGGGCTGCTCTCTGGGCTGAAGTCTAGCCTAGAAGAACACCTTAAGTCTTCCCAACAGGTACAGCATAGTCAACTGTCTTTCTCCTGGCTCAGTCATTGGTGTGCCAATTTTATTTTATTTTTATATGCTTGCTGCAGCTGTAACAAACATATAATTAGTTTCTGGTTTTAGATTATATTTGTAAACATTCTGTCAACATGTAAACAAATGGAAAAGGTCTTTACTAGTCTAATACTTAGCAATTATAGAGAAGATTCTATTCTGTCTTTGATTTCCTTTGTGACTGTGCTTTAATTACACACACTTGTTTCTATTATGCATTTGCTCTAGTTGCACAAATCCCTCATGAGTTTTGTTGTCTTCCTCTCTTGGTTTTCTTGCAATTGTAATGCCATTTATTTGCATCCTACAGTTAGATGGTTTTGGTAGAGTGCTTTAAGCTGTGTAAATACTGCCTGATAATTCATGCCAAGGAAAGATCAGATCTAGCGTAATATGAAACAGACACTAAAATAACACTGATAGCCAGGTGAAACCAAAGAATCTTCCTAATTCAAATGCATCACCTTTGAGCACAATGTTCTGTCACTGCAAGCCTCAGATCTCTCAGTTATTTGTGTTTAAGCACTCAGAAGAAAATCTCTGCAGCTCATGCATTTACTACACAATTTCCTTTCTRTTTCTTTGAGTCTGAACTCCAGATTTTTCATTTTGTTGGGTGGTGAGATTTATATGATGGTTACACAGGTAAATGACGGCATTTAGTTCCAGCAATTCTGTACCAAACCCTTTTCTATTCCCTTGAACTGTTTTGAAAACTCTGTATGCAAGTGTTCAATGTTCTGCTGAAGAGAAGAATGTCGTTCAACTGATATGTGCATTCCAGTTTCTGACCTACTGTGTAGATGTTTAAAAACCTCCTTTTGAATAACTTGAGCATAGACTTTTCTCACATTTCCCCCTGTGTTGGCTCCTGATATTTTCTCCCCAGAGAAAGCTGTGAAGTCTTATACATCCCTGTCTTGAAATGTGAGATAACAYGTAGCTCCTTCTCCACAGGCTGAGAAGTGTAGTCATTGTGGCAATTTGTACACCATGTTGTTCTGCTTGTGACCATACTAATGACATACAGTGCACTGTCTGAAAGAAATTAATTATTATGGGAAACTAATGCCATTTGGATATTTTCTTACAAGAATTACCAGTTTGAATTTAATTCCATTTATTTTTCTTTTTTACTTGCACAAAGAATGTAAGCGATCATTGCCATCTTATCACTGAGATGATCTTGGTAAACTTGAAAGACAAATATAAAGGTTGATTTATAGCAATAGGGAGTTGTGACAAAATCTAAAGGTATCAGAATATATCAAAACCAGACAGGTATAATCTCTAGAAAGACTAATACCAACTGAGATGCTTCCTTTCAGAGGGTTTTTACAGCAAGATTATTGCCTTCATTCATATACCAGTTGTGTATGCAAAGAACACTTGTAAACCTGCTTCCCCAGCAGCATCTATGTTTCAAATGGCTGAAACTCTGCAGCAAAGTTATGACCAAATTCTTGCCTTCACTTCTTGGGAGTGGTGCCAGTGCTCATTAATGTCCTGGTAGTTGGCACAAACTTATATCAGTGGACCTGAGAGTAGAATTGGGCTCCCACTATCTTCTCCATTGCAAGAAAGTATTTGAAATCATTTATAATCACTGAAATAACTTCTGAAACTTTTAAMATTCCCTGTGTTTCATACTTGCAGGCATTTGCAATGCACTCTTAGGAGGTGCAATACCTCTTTAAATATTATTAAAACTTTCTAGAACTGCTTACTTTGAAAACAGAAAGGGATGGGTTTGTAAACTGTAAATAACAGAAATCTATTTATCATGTTATTTATTTTTTCAATGACTGTGACCTTATGCACTGTGAATGCTCTGTGATATGGGGTCCTTTGTACAGATAAATATGTCATGAAATCCAAATGGATTTAATGTGATAATTTGTTACAAAATGTTGGCATGATATTTGATTATTTTTGTTGTGAAAATTTTAAAAAATAGTTAATTCAGGATTTATAAAATATTATAGCAGTCAGTATTGTAATGCACTATATAAAAATATGTACACTATCAATAAATTATATAAACAACTAGAGGTTTGCTGTTTTTTTCTCAGATGATGAAAACATATGAAACATTCTTATATTTATTGTTGAAAATCTAAAATTTCAGGACCCAACTAGGATATGTGCCTGCACTTTCTTGGTGAAATCTGGACCCTGCTGAACTGAATGACAGAATGCCCACATTTTCATCTATTCCAGGGAGTATCACCTGGATCAAGTCATTATTTGGGGTGAGTTAAGTGTATCAGTTTGATTTGCAGCAATTCTGAAACACATGATTTGCTCTTTTGGGACTAGAAATATGTGATTTGCTGTGAACACAGTTTGCTGTACTGAGGCACTGATCCAGAAGCAATTATGGCAGTCTCAGAAACACCCTGATCAAGAGTATTTTGGCTGCTTCATCCCATGGTATAGTGGCATCCAGCGGGTTCACACTGAGTACTGGATGCTGACTAGAGGGGATGGAAGCAAGGTCCAAAAGCCGCACACTACGACTTTCCTTTCCCAGTTACCCAGGCTCTGGAGATACTGTGAAGAGAAGGAATAATCCCTCTTACCCTTGATTGCCCATTTCCAACATCCCTGTATTCCACCTCAGGGTCTATGATGACTTCTGGTATACGTACATAGTCTCTGGTACAGTCTGTTCTGGGCTGATGAAAAGCTTTTAAATACAGTTCTTGGAAAAAGAGGAGCTAAGAGTTAACTTCATCTCATGTGCTGGTGTATTAACAATTTCATTAGACAAGAGTCTTCTCACGAATACTCCTCACCAGTTTACTAGCAGGAGATGCAAGTTAAAACAAAGCTTGGCCTTATTTTTCTTAACCACAATGTATGCTTTTGGAATCCCTTTTGCTGTATAAATCTGTCATTAGCCACTGTGGTTTTTGTGCATGTATGGAAGAGTCCTAGTGAAGTGGAGAAAAGGGGTATCCTGCATTCTTCAACTTTTGCATAAGGGTTCATTCTTTGGTGTATGCTAGGCTAACTTTTTCTAAGCTGGGGAAAGGAAAAGGTTCCTTCTTACACACAGAATTAACTTTTAAAAATTAAAATCTGAATGTGGAAAGTACCTCTTCTTTTAATCCCCCATAGGTTTGACCTGATGACCCACCGTGATCTGTTATGTAATAGGCTCTATAAAAGGCATATAATCTATGGATTAGTGACACAATAGACTTGACGATTCCTATGAGCTCTTATCATATGTCATATTATTGATGCAGCCGCTTCCTACTGTATGGAAAGCAGAACTGTCGTGTAATCTGTGCATATACTGAAAGCACTTTATTATAGCCAAAGTGTTCATTGTACTTAAGGGCTTCCCCCATAAGCCATTTTTAAACCTTTCCAACTCAGCTGCATAAAAATACAAAAAAGGGAGGCAACATGCTGTGGCTTAAGATGGAAAGGGTGAATCAGTCCTAGAAAAGACAAGAATTCCCCCATTCGGCTTGGATCTCTCACAGAGAAGCAGCATTTTGCAGTAACTGGATGTTATTTTGTCATTTAGCTTTTGTATAATTGTTTACTTCCAAAGCCTGATACTAGAACAGTGTCACATCCTAAACCTGTCAAATCTCTGGCTTAAAAAAACACCCAGCAAAGCTCAACAAAATTTCTTATGTTAAAATTTGTCTTCATTTTCATATTTTAAATATTTTACAGAAATACTTAACTGTGGTGCAGAAATACTAAATATTTTGCAGAAAAAGATGAGATTTTTTCACGAAGTTTGGTCAATATCTTTAACAAAACTAATTTCAAAACTTCAAATTTCTGAAACTCTACATTTTTTAAATTGCAAATAGTGTGAAAGATTTCATGAAAAAAAACCAAACCAAACCAAACCAAACCAAAAACAAAACAACAACAACAACAACAAAAACCAAAAACAAACAAACAAAAAAAACAAACAAACAAAAAAAAAGAGCTTCTCTCAAATCATGTGAAACTGAAATAGCACCACAATACTGGGTTTTTGTATTCTGTATTTTTGCCATTTTTTTCCTGGGTCTTTTTAATAGTTCTAGTCCTTCTGTTTCTTCTTCCCTAACAACATCTTTGGAAATACCTAACACTCTCTGAAAACTGATGTTCTGCATTTGCAAAATCTTAGGTCTTTGCCTAGGATGGCTGCATATTTGTGTGAACACAGATTTCCCCCATCTGGGCAGGTCCATGCAGAACAGCACACCTTTACAGTTTTTTGTCTCAGCAAACTTATTTTCCAGCAAAGCAAGGGTGAACTCTGAGTGGGCCTGGTCCCTGTTGAATTGCAGTGGCAGGAAACGAAAACCTGGGGTGGAGTTGAATTTGTGTGATGCATCTAGGAGATTGTTCTTATGCCAGTTCCCAAGGTGTATTTCAAAGGTGCCCAGCTGGTGGACCTTTGTGCCCAGAACCAACAGAAGGATTCAGAGCTGAGATCTGACAAGCCTGCAGTAAGGGATGAGTAAATCTCAGCCAACCAGTTTGTCTAAGAGGGCTAAATTCTTCATTGAATGAGTTCATCATCATCTGAAAATGACTACATGAGTTGGAGCAATGAGCTCCTTAATTTAGTATAAAAGAGCATTATGAGATACAGTAGCTGAAAATTTAAAACTGGACAGGTCAAGGCAAAAAATCAGGTGTGAATTTAAATAATATCAACAATTAAGCAGTAAGACACCTTACGTAGAAGGGTGGTGAATTTTCCATCATGCAGCCTTTCAGTTGGGYTTTTTGACTTTCTAAGATAAATCCTTCTAAAAGCTAGAAGCTAAATTTTCTAATGTCAACAGAAGTTACAGGCTTGATCAAAAAAACCCTGAGAAAAGTTTGTCTTGTGTTACACATGTGTGACTTGATGATCATGAAGGTCCCTCTGACTCTCCCTAGCTTAGTGCCAGCAGAATTGGCTCTGTGTTCTACACTGAGGTCTAGTTTCCCTCGCGCCAATACACTGGCAGCTGCCTGGCATTTGCATTTCCACTGTGGCTGTATGGCACAGTCTGCTTACTCTTAGAAAGCTGGGAAATTCCTTCTAAAGACAAAAGGGGCAAAAAGTTACCTTTGTCTCCCTCTCCATCCCATGCAATTGCTTTTCTCTGCCTCTGCTTCATACTTCTGCCTTCTTGTTTCCATTATGTATTCTCCTAACATCAAATATTTCCAGAACGATAGGGCTGCCAAATAGGAGTGCCACCAGCCCTGTCTAACAGCACATCTGTCAGTCCCCAGCCTCCACAGCTGGTCTATATTCAGTCAGGTTTCCAGTACAGCAAACACTACTTGACCACTTAAGTAACTCCAGGTCAAATGTGCTCTGAGACTGACTGGAGCTTCACAGCATGGATAGCTGTTCATTTACTAGCGGTCTTACAACCTTTGCATTAGCTTTTGCTTTAACTGGGAATTTTTTTGCGAAGCTGTCCTCTACCAGTGTTAGACATTTCATTTTCTCAGGTCCTGTGTAAATATAAAAGTTTCCAAGCTCCATCTGGTTCCAGTTACTCAAGCAATAGAAATACACATGCTTCAGGAATTTGCAGACGGAGACTTACTGCTTTGCTGCCTTATAAAATCCTTTACAAAGTTCACCATGCTCTGTTGCCTCCTGATATACCTGTAGTCTGTAAAACAATTTCCCCCGAAACTTACATACGTTAGAGAAACAAATAAGCTGACTGTCTCAGGCCCTTCTTTCTAATAAGGTTAACCTGCCTTCACTACTAAATATGGCTTTATAACACACACACGCACACACACACCCTTGACCACCAAAGACTGCCTCTTCCTGAAATCCCCCGTTCATATAAATACAGGAAGTAGAAATAAGAGAGGCTAAAATCAGACCTTCTTGGTAGTTTGCTTTCATTTCAGTGTTGTTTAGTCCTCTGCCCTCCGATACTACTGAGACTGAAGCTGATTTTAAACATCCTCCCCCTGCCGCCCCTTGAAATATCATCTTCAGTACAAAACCTAAGGATGTGGAGGTTCTGCTCAGCGATGGAAAGGAATTGCTTTCTTTACCAAGGAACTCTAAAGCCACTGTGAAACAGAAAGTGTCTTAAAGTTTGCTGTAATGATGAAAACATCAGCAGGAGACGAGGGAGCCAGGGATGACTCAGGGTAAGTCCTGAATCTTTAGTGACTGCTCATTTTTAATAACTGTTGCTTTCCTTTTCCTACTTAACAAAGAACTCTYGGCTGCATTTGCGAGCTGGCTGCTGACTTATCAGCTACACAATCACAATAGTGTGGCATGATTGTACTGTAATTTACAGTATTTCCTTTAGCTAACATGTTCCAGCTGAAAACAAACTGCAATACCTTTATTTAGCTTGAATCTTAGCTATTTAAGGAAGAAAAAAGATGAATTCCAAGCTGCAGTTTAGGGCAAAGGACAGAATAAGGGAGTTCTGTGCTTTTGGAAATGTGACAAATCTTTTCTGGGAGGCTTGCTTTGTTTCTACTGAATGCTGAGAAGTGGATAAGGGCTCGTCCCTATGAGCTGATGGTCACTCCAGCTCCAGCATGCTAAGGTATGCACAAACCCTGTCCACAGACTCCCAGGAGACTTCAGATGTGCTTTCTGTTAGGAAAAGACTCCAGGCTTTCCTTGCTCCTGGCCAACAGGCACTGCACCTTGCAGGATCGAGCCCCAAGAAAACATAGTGGGAGAGAAAATGGGTTTTGATTGGGAGGACAATCAGCTGCTGGGATTCCAGGATCAGGCTGGAATCCGCCCGAGGCTCCGTTGTATCATAAAGCCCATGCTGAAGCTGAGTGTTTCTGTTTCCTGTTGAAAACAATCAGGGGAAAATTACATAGCTGCTGAAACCTTTGTCACCCCCCTTGGAAAAACATATAATACCAGATATTAAGAGTGYTTCTTATCTGTCTGACACACTTAGACAGCCTGTTTCCCATGAATAAAAGCTCCCAGATGCATCTGTGATGGGTGCAGTAGAAGAAGCTGTATAGGTGGAKAGATATGGGATACTTGCATTTTCAGTCACTGAATGTACTTCAAGTCAGTCCTCTTTGACTTGGAGCACACTCAGTCAAAAAGGGGATAAAATTGCTGCTGACAGGCTAGTTTCACCATAGCACTGTTCCCAAATACGCACATGGGGTGCGGGGGATGGAGGGAGAACCCTGCATTACAACTGCCACTGCTTTTGCCTTGTTCAGTTGTTTACATTAAGGGCAACAATGACATTCCTGTTCCAAGGTACAATTCCTCAGTTCCACTTAATGTTAAACACTGAGGGACAAAGATCACACAGCCATAAGGAAACACTGAAAGAATCCAATCCCTGTAGACTGGCAAGAGGAACTTAGTAGATGGTAATCCAAAGAATTTGCACTTTGCAAAATATTGCAGATATTCCCTGCATTTGTGATAGTTAAGATGCCAAGTACTGAGAAACTGAAAGACTTGTACTGTTTATCTCTTTCTCAGCTTGTCTGAAAGGATCCACATGCTTGCAAAGGTTTGCTTTCAGTTTAGAGTTGCAGGAGAAAGTAAACAAGCCATAGACCCTGGATTTGGACTGTAAATCAAGTGGTTGCAGGAATATTGAAGCATGAATGGGCATGATGCATGCGTTCTTCCTAAGTTTATGAGCATCTGAACAGTTTAACAGAATGGCCTTTTATTTCATTAACTGATTGTCTTTATTTTCAGTCTATCTCCCACTCAAAAAAAGGAACTTAGGTATTTAAAAAAATCTGTTTTATCTCTCTCTGTTTACATGCCACAATATTGCTGAAGATCCTCAAAATTACACTTCAGCATGCATACCTTGTGGCCTCCAACACATTACAGAATTAGAAATGTGTCTAAGTGATGTTTAGCTAATTTCCTGTTACGGTCACATTGAATTAGATGCCAATTTCACAAAGTATGTGTAGATAAAATTGGTAGCTTTCAAAAGAGATGGTAACATAAGGCAAGCTGCCGATGGAGAATTTGGACCTGATTTTAAAATTCTGTGCACAAAAATTGCATGAGCAATTGCTGAGATTGCACATTCATTCACCATAGTCTTCAGGTTATTAATTAAACGGGAAAGCTTACTCACATGCACAGAAACTATGAGAATGCAAATTATCATACAAGTACCCTAGCAACTTGGAAAGTATCCATGTATCCATTCCTAGTAATGACTGAAGGGTCTATTCTGCATATAGCAAATCAATAAGGAGGTTTTGCTGACTTACACCTCTGAAATGGCAGAAAGACAGTGGGGAAAAATCTGCCTCCGGAATTAGTAGCTCCTCAGAGAGGAACGTGAGGAGAAGTRTAACTAGGGGCTGGATAGAAATCAATCAAATCAAATTCTTCCAAAATGGGTTGGGAGGGAAGCAGGGAAATTTAACCAGTAATTCTGACCTASAGTCAGGCTAAGTCCTAGGAATGTTAATAAGTGGTGAGATCACAAAACATCTGGAGAAATGTGAGCTGATTGAGCTTGGTGACCACAGTTTCATAAAAAGGTCTATGCCTTCATTCCAACATCTGGCAAATGTATGGAGGAGATGATGAGGAGAGCAGACAGGAGCTGAGACAGAGACATAATATGCAAATATTAAATAGTCCTTTGGGATAATGGCTAGTTCAGGTACCTGGGATGGGTTACAGTGGTTCTCATTTCTGGGGCACCAGGCTGCCTAATGAAGTAATGATTGTGCATCTTTTCAGTGAAATGTCTTTTTGGTACAAAAACTACCATCACATTTGACAGATTTCATGCGATGAATGTAAACGTAAAGAGGTCAAGCACTGGAGGAATCCAGGAACTGAACAACTCTCATAGGTTCACAGATTTTAGCTTCAAAAGGGACTGTTTTGATTGTCTAGTCCTATCTACTGTGTAGAGCAGACCAGAGAACCACTTTGRTAAGCACCCTATCAAACCCATGACTTCTGCTGGAACGGGAGCTTTTAGATACTTGTTGGCCACAAAAGCTTTCTTATCAAATTACTCTTCTGCCCAGGCTACATATCTGTCTCTGCAGTGGGTTAAATAAATCTAATACCAACATTTACAGGTTTGAACCAAGAAAACAATTTTTAAAAACTCCTCAAGAGCCGTCCTTTGTAAAGGACTTAATCTAAGCTTATTTGAATCAGTGGAACAAGTCCTGTTGGCCTCAGGAGGTCTTGGACCCAATGCAAAGTACTGCTCAAAGAAAACCTCAACCTAGAACATGTGACATGCGGTGTTCAAGTGGGGAAGGGACAGATCAGGCAACTGGAAACAAATCAGTGCCATCAAATCTCTCTGCTGTCTGTCAAGCTCTGATAAGGGGTACACTTTCCAGTCCTGGGGGGTGGTGCTTATCAGGAAGGAAATGTGCTCAAGATGCATTGCACCACAATCGGGATATTACTGTAAAGATAAAAAGAAGGAGCAGCTCTCCGAAGATACCTGAATTTGGTGCATCCAGAGAGGACACATAAAATCTCCTGAAATTCATTTAACAGAAAAGCAGGTTTACAACCATGCTGACTTGTCATGTGATCTTTCCAGCTCTTCTCAGTAAGTGAGTACTCGCCAAACTTAGTGAATGCTTTGAGCACGTTTGCAGTGATACTGGTGGTAGCACAGAAGGCAACTGTTCCTTTGTTTGCTAGAGGGTAGACCACGCTGGGAATATTGCCCTTGAGTAGGGAACTCCTCATCGTTGCAGACAGTCTCATACCAGTGTTCACAGGAATGGGGACACGAACATAAACAATATTCTGCTCATCTCCTTTCTACTACAGTTTCAGCTAAATATAGTTTTTCACTTCCTGTCCTAAATGGCTACGTGCTGGTTTGTATTGTTGACTTTCAAACCTAGAGGCAGCACAGGCTGAAAAATGTACACACATGTGCATGCATCTCTCTTGCTCTGTGTGTACAGGTATACATGTAGAACAGTGTGTCCTGGAGAGTAGCTATGAGGGTTGCTTGGCACAAACTTGGGCTGGCTCCATCCCTTATCAAACCATGTGTACATAGTCCGCATATCTCAGAGATTATCTATTTTATAGCATTTTTGCAAATGATATTTATATTTTAACTCATCCATCAGTAAATATAGGTGGCTTCTCTGAGATCAACAATATAGGCTTGTGAGACTCAGAAGAATCTCTAAAATGACCTGAAAAATAGACTTAAAAGCCAATGCCTAAAACCAATCCATTAGAAAAAGAAGCTGCAGCAAGATTAACTTCCCAGAGTTTTAAATGTTCGCCTGCTTTGATTGCTAAAGAGCACAGAAACTGAAGCGTTTTAGTGAAACTAGGCCAAAATGTTGTCCATCGCAGACCTTTAGCCATTATAATTTTGGAAGGGAGGAGGGGTTTTGCATTTGGGAATAGAATGAAATAGTTCTTTGGAAGGGTAATTAGAAAGAAAAGGCAGCTGTTTGGAATGACTGACCAAATTCTAGTGCAGATGGATCTGTGAGTAGAGGGTAGGTATGGTCATCAAAAGCCCTGTGATGTCACGGAAGACTATCGCACTTTCCCAACTGTACCACAAAGGTATTCCCTCTGTGTAGGGAAGGGTGTATGTATGTTTGTGATTGTTTAGGTTGCCCTTTGTGAGGAATTACAAATGAATGACAATGAATGTAGGTATTTAAGAAGTCATTATGAGATTTAGAATTAGAAAGAACCAGGGGAAAGCACGTTTAGCACATGTTCTCTAGAAGACCAGGGAGAGGTTATAATCCCTCTTGCCATATTATCATCAGTACAGAGTGGTCCTACAGTCAAAGGGGGTGGGATGTGCTGGGATGGACCCAGCCTTGGCAGCCCTGGTGTTCAGATCATAGATCACTGTGCTGATCTGGGGCCTTACATGGAAAGGACTTCTGAGGAATTAAAGCAGGAATAGTTACAAACCTGATATGTTTGGTCATTAAAAAAAAAAAAAAGCATAATATTCTGTAGGTTTGAAGTATTCATATTACCAAAGAAGACTTCAGATTTATCTTTCTGAATAGTTATGGATCAAAACTGAGAAAACAAGAATGGAAGAAGACTATGTTTCTCTGCAGAAGTAGCTTTAAGAAGGCCTTCAAGAACCAGTGGAAGCAGTTAATGCAAAGTCATGCTAAAAAGGCAAATTGAGTAGCAATTCTTGGATCTCAGAGTAGGCACTGGTCTAAGCAGTGGTCTGCAATTCAGCCTGTGTCCTAGATTACTTCCTAATCCTAATTTTGAGATTATTTTTTTCTGTGGTGTTGGGCAGGTATTTATCGTAAGTAACTAAAGTGGAATCTCCAGAGTAAATCCTCATCTAGAGCCAGGTAGGAGCTAGACTAAATCACTCAGTTGTCTTTAATTCAACTTCTGTCCACCCACCCCCACACATGCACCCTCCAAGGAGCTCCTGTGACCTCTCACAGCTGGCTCTGGGCCCTACAGAGTCACTTTTCTGGTAACCAAGTACAAAATCCACCTGTCTCTTCGTCCAACTTCTTCATCCGTGGGGTTCTGACTGGCTGGCAGCTCACACTGGAGTTAGTCCCCAAGGCAGTGGGATTGTGCATGAATTTCTCCTCAAGGATGCTGTAGCCACATCCATTTGCCACAGCTGCACATTGGATTACTGAACCAATTTGAGGTAAGGGCCCTCTCCAGCAATGAACATGCCCTTATCCTTAGGAAGGATTGGGGATGCTATTGCAATACAGATAAGTAAATAAGTAGACCCCTAAGTAAATGGTGCTTATTTTCAAAAATCAGCCGAAAAGTCAAGACCTCGTGCTTGCTGATCTTACCCTCCCTGTACCACAGTTGTCACAGATGTGAATAATAACTGAGTAGCTGCACTACAATCACCAGAGCAACATAAGAATTGATTAACTGAAAATTGTTAAGAGTTTTTAAGGTGGCAAAGGCAAGATGATACTGACGTTTAGAGGAGAAGAGCTTGAAAACTACTGTTCTGTTCAGAGGAGGTACGTACATCAGTTTCTCAGGGTTGCAAGATCTATAGCAGAAATTCTGCTGGTCAATTAATTATGTCTATTTTAGGAGAAATAATTTGCTCCTATGGGATGTTTAATTTGAGGATGAAGAGATCAAAATTCTGCCAATCTTTTGTTTCCCCAGTTACATTTCTGCAAACTTTTAGGGGGGTTGTATGTGGACAGGTAAGTGATTTTTTTTGCCACTGTGCATATTTGTTGATCATTATGCCTGAGCTGGAGAGGTCTGGAGTGCTTGTTAGGTATTTTATAATGCTAAAAACCTTCAAACATTAATATTCTAATATTATTCCAGCCTGTCTGCCTGTATGAGAAAATGTCTTTCTTAAAATTTGGGCACAGATGGTACATAAAGAGTTTTAATGAAGGTGCTTTCTTCTCCAGAATTTGCTGAATGAGAGGAGGCAATGCCCTTACAGCCCTGGTGGGCATGGCCTGTGTTACTGACTATGTTATCAGAGCTGTAGGACTTTTTCAAAGCTAGGTCAGTTTACTAGAATTACTAGCCATGGGCCTCAGGGGACATAGTATGGCACTTGTGGGGTGAAATCAATAGGGGCTGCCCGTGAATTTGAAGAGCAAAGTACTTGAGATAGATATTACTGAGTCCTGTCCTGCATGCATACCACTTGAATGAGGGTGCACAGCTCTTCCAGGAGAGCCAGCCAGCAGTGGAGTACTCTGAAATTCACGGTTACAGGGGCAGGACACATCAATACTGTGAAGTGGGAGTGCTGGGCACACCAAGGCTCTGGCATTGATCTAGCTGCACAAAGAGAAGCAGCAGTGAGAAAAGAGCTGAACAGGCAGGCCGGCATCCATTGGAACTATCCACCAAAAAGGGTGCATAGCATCTGCAGGGGTTAAAACCTGGCTGTCAAACCATTTCTATACTTCCCTGCCAGAGAGGGCTGCCTGTGGTATGCACAGCAGAGAAGCGTTGTCCTTGTGTGATGGTTGCACCCCATCTGCTGGGTAGGGGCGTGGGGCTGTTATACAAAGTTGCTTGTGTGTTTGCTGTATTTTCTGCAAAGACCCTGGGYGCCCCACTCTCCCTTCACCACTCTGTTTGACATCCATGATCTGCTCTTACAATGTAGAAACACATGTGCCAACCTCATCCTCCCCACTGATGGAGGGAATCCCTAAAACACAAATATGCACATGGCTGAGTTGGAGCCACGTGCTGGTGTCAGTCCGGAGTAACTCTCTGGAGTTGGAGAAGGGCCGAGTTCAGAATCCATCCCAGGTTGTCAGGTGCTTGCTTCTCAGAAAGGCAAGGCAAGCTTTCAGCTGGTGTTTTTTAACGGTGAAGTTTGGTGTATGTGTGTATGTGTGTGGAAGTACATGATAAAACAGCACCGCAAAGCAGCTGTGGTCAAACAAGCAGCGCTATTTAAGCTGTGCAAATATAATAAAGCTACAAGCATCACCCAATATGGTAAATATTGTAGCCGCAAGCCTTTCCTCTGTCCATTTTGTACCTCCCTGAGCTATCTAAAGTAATTCTACCCACCTCCAGAAATGAGATCCCTGCATCAATATACCCTGCTGGAGTGGAAATGTTAAGGCAATGCTTCCCTCAAGATACCAGCTGCGAGAGGTTTGGAGTGCTTAGCTCCTCTTCGCCTGCACCCAAAATAGTATAAATCTTTTTGCAAGTGAGGATGATTATTTGAGCAGCAAAGGATTAGCAGATGTGAGCATTGCATAGCTGGTTATGCTAGTCACATTTTCCTAAATAGATATTCTATTAGATGCACGCGAGCCAGGGAGTGCTAGGGAATGCAGCTCTTTTCAAATAGATGAATATATACATGCATATCTCAGTGTGCCTTTCCCAGACTTTCCATCACCTTTCTGCTAAACAGGGAATATATTCATGTCTGAGTAAAGGATTTCTGCTTTCTGCATTACTGATGCTTTTAAAAGGGACAAGGTGTTTTCACTAATCATAATGACATTGTGCGGTTAATATAAACCCCTTGTTTGTATGAGAGAATCTCTGGGTGTTTCATGAATATTAAGCCTCCCAACAACCAGTTGAAGGCAGGTATCTACTACTGCCACGGTAGGAAGGGAAACTGAGGCACAAGCTCATGGAGCTGATTTGATTATAGTCACTTACTTTGTAGCCCAATACCCTGGATCCTTGTTAAGCAATTAAACCCTGGCCTTGCCCCAGATCATCCTTTAGGTTTGGGGTGATGCCAGGAACAGAATCCAGTTCTCAGAAAGCCTTTTCTTTTTGGTGGATGAGTTGCCTGCTGGATTACGGAGCTGAACCAGCTTCCTCAGTGTTTACACAGCCTCTACAGCTGAAGCAAGAGAAGCACCAAAAGTGAAGTGTTGGGAGTGTGTGCAAGTGGGGTCAGGGGACTGCCCTTTCAGCAGTATCCTGCCATTGCCCTGGATTAGGAGGAGCATGAAAACACACCCTGAGAGTTGTTCTCTGAGGCAGGGCTGTAATTCTGGCTCAGATAATGGTCCTGCAAGGGCTGGGGCTGCTGGTATTTGCTCTAGGTGAATCGTCAGGGTCTGTGGATCAACACTGTTCCTGGTAGGGTTGAAAGATGTGTCTTACTGGTTGAAATTATCTCCTGACCATGTTAATTAGTACTTCCTATTTGCTTTTGCAAGGCTAATGAATTGTTGGGGAATTTCAAGTGCTTTATTGAAACCAACTGAATACATACAACCTTTTGGATGCTGGGAAAACCTTGCCAAATATAGGAAATCCACGCAGCTTAGGTACATCCCTCCTGTGGCTCTCTGAAGAAAGCCAGTCTTTTGAAGCTTCTGTCTTGTAAAAGCAGCTGTTGGGCAGAACTGGAAGCAGCTGCAGCCCCTTGTGAACTGGATTAAATTTTGTGCTGCTTCRGAAAATTCACCAAGGAAACACGAGAGAGACCAAAAAATAGTGGAGTCTGGAGACTGACAACTCTGCTGGCTACCTGCAACACTGTTCTGCAAATTGCTAGCAGGCTTCTGGGCAAAAGAAGGTTGTCCCACATATTTGGCTAAATGACAGCCTGGGACCTGGCCCAACCTTTATCTTGCCTGCCAAGAATTTTTCTCTCTCTTCTCTCTCTCCTTTTTTTTTCCCCTTGAGTTCTCTCCAAGGAATTTGTCACTCCTGATACCCCACACAAAAACAGAAACCATGCAAAGCTCAGAGCTTCTCCTGCTGAACTAGCAGACAGGAAAGTGCTTGGCTTTGGATGACTTTCCTTTCTGTCCAGAAGACAAATATGTAACACTGAACGTTTTGGTGTAATTCTGTACTGAACTCCCATTCAAATCCTTTCTAAGGATTAGAAGTTAGTTAGTTTTAGTCTGGATCTCATTGGTAACCTTTCCAGCCAAAAGGGAAAGTGACTGTGTTACCCTCCCAGCAGGGATGGGTCCTCTGGGCTGGGAAACCATGGTAGAGAGAGCCTGAGGGGCACTGTGAAGAGCAGCCCGTGATAGGGATGGATGGTAGGGGTTAGTCCCTTGGCGTGGTATTCTGGTATCTCCCTTTGCTATTAGACCTAGCTATCTAGGTCTAGCCCRGATTCACCCTGCCTAACTTTAGGTGTTTAATTGTTGTATCCCATTTAGGAACACGTGCACCCGTGAGGATCTCTGATCTTACTGGAGAAGAAGCAGCTCCAGGGAGTAATTCAGGGTGACTGGTGCCAGTGGGCTGAATCCAAGTCAAATATTTGTTCATGCCTCACCAAACCGAGCAGGGAGCCAGGCCAGAGAGCTATGTCCAGCACAAACCTTCTTCCACCCTTCTGCCCCCTGAGTCAGATTGCCCCAGGGTCAGACAAGCAATGGCAGCCTGGAGGTGGGGGTGGGTGCAGCACTGATGTTTTGGGGAGGACATGACCAAGGCAGCCATGTTATGGATTGTCTTAAACTGCTTTGAACCCACAGCCTTTGGCTCATGATTTATACACATCGTAGCCCTGGTGACCAAGTGACCATAAACACTGTTAAATGAACAAGCTTGAGGTCCCAGCAATGGTTTAGCTGGGTCTGCAGGAGCTGACAGGCTTGCCTTGCTGCTTGGCAGGTTTTGTAGTCACGTGCTGAGCTCCCAGCCACCGCAGGGACATTTCAGCAGTTTCTGATACAGCTCCACTAATCAGTCCTTCGGCCGCAGGCTGTCCCACCAGCACAGGATGGTGAGGGCCATGTTCACCCACAGGGCAGGTCACTCAACTTAGCCCAGCAAACTAGAACACCTCTCTCATCCTTGTGGCAGGGGACCATGCCCTTTCACCACCTTTCCATATCCCTGAAATACCCCAACAAGCCTTTTTCTTCTTCCTCTTTCTAACCTTGCCTCAGTGTGAATGCAGGCAAGGATCCTATCAGATCATAAAGCAAGAAATAAACACATTTCTCCAATGCCTAATCAAAATCAAATATGAGGAGTATGAAATTGCTGGAGTAAGGCTTAAGGATTACAGACAAAGAGTAGGTTCACAGATTTAATTTTTTTTTTTTTTTTACTAACAGCACCATGTATAGAAATGCATTGACACTGACATTGGAAGGAAATCTTACCCAAAATATGAATATCCATGTGTAAGTAAGTCTGCAGATCAGTGAATGAATGACTGGTTTGAAGACCATTTGCGAGGTGCCTTAACGAGAGGGGGGACCTCTGAAGGCCTGTGCTGTGCTCCTTGAGATACTGCAGGATGAAAGTTCAATGGATTTATTTCTGTTGGCAAAATGTCCATTTCTAGTTGCAAATCATAACTGAGATATAAGTATTTGCAGGTATTTCTTAGAAGAGGGGAAGACTGCTCAGCTTTATGCAAGTCTGTGTGGTTAGCACTTCGTATCTTGTGTGTCTCAGATGTCTACACTAAATTCACTCACAGGGAGAGGAAAGCCATTGCTTTTTATAACTAGTCTGATGTTTCTCTTAATATTTTGCCCAGGGTTTTGGCTCTGACACGTCATGCAGCTTCAAATAATTTTTAATATATAGGGTTTGAAACAGAATGGCTTTATTTAAGCAAAACTACAGTATATTCTTAATGAAGTTGGAATTTGGGAATTTCTTCCTCCCCTTTATTTTCTGTTTCCTTTTCCTGTCTTTGTTAAGCAAGTACAATATAGAAAAGCATTCCCCGGGTTTTCATTCCTGTCTTCCTTCCTAGGCAGATGAGCTGGGAAAGGGCAAACCCTCTGTCAATAGCCCTGGCCCTGCAGTCAAAACAGGGGTGCTCTGGGCTTCCAACACTTCAGGTGTTTTTCAAAGGCACGGAACAAACCCATCTGTCTTCTGTCCAGCTGGTGTCTCTGCTGGGCCCTTCTAGTGCACTGGCACCAGACGGTGAGGAAGGTCTGTGACTTCCTTATGTTCTCACAGCTTAGGAAATTGTTTCTCTTCTTCCAAACATTTGCTTCTGGTTCCTGCACCTCACAAGCCTTTCCAGAGAAGTTAGAATAGAATTGTCCAACAAACACTTTCGCAGCTTTCTGTTAAGGAAAATGTGCTTTCTTTGGCTCCTCTGACCTTGCCAGAAATGACTCCTGGATAGGCCCGCGTTTCAGAAGCTCTCTTCTTTGCAGTGAAAGGGCCTTGCAGAAGTATAAATTATCCTTCGTTGCCTGCACACAAAGAAAAATCTTTAGTTTTGCTGATATGCTGAAATTACTGAGAGAATAATTTGGGTTTGAAATAGGCAAAGGACAAATGACCTGAAAAGCTCTGATTATGAATATGGGAGAAAAGGGCTTATCTTTAACACAGCAACTGTCTGTTGTTAGTAAGGGAGTAGGCTAACAGAACTTACAAAGTGGTTTTGACTTGCAAAAGTATGTTTTGACTGAGTAAAAAGAGAAAGACAGTTGATAAGGTATTTTGAGACAAATCATTGAATGCAAAATATATATGTGCAAGGTTACATAAAGATAGCATAATTTGTGAGGTGAATACAAGCCAAGTCATGTAACTCCAATAGGATATAGTAGCCCCAGTCCACTGTGGGGCCACAGGCAGCTTATACCATCTGCATTAACTTCTGCATTAATGAATGCAGGAAACAGCTAGGCTGAAGAAAAAAAAGGGCTTTGAAAGAAGGACTCTTCCTTCAGGGAATTTTTGATGTTTGTTTTTTATCTTGTTTCTGCCCGTGTCATGGCTGTGAGTGTGAGAGGGCTTGTTTGTTAGTAGAGCTGACCTGGGTACTAGCAGTAATGTGAATTAGCTTGTATTTTGTTTGGGTTTTTTATGCATATGCAATGCTTTATAATATACATACCTTTGTAAATGGAGGGAGAGACCTCATGAACCTAGGAAACATAGTGAAGCTAGCAACTAATAAACATTAGTTGCACCTCACTGCTCCTTGAGAGCACTCCTGTGCTGAAAGCTTGTTGACAGGGTCAAACAAGAGGCTTTGAYAGGGGTATTGCCACTGCTTCACTGTAGGCACTTATAACTAAGCTTGACTAATTTAGGAGGAAGAACATCTCTTTTATAGGAGCTGAAAGCTGGCTCCTAACACCTGAGATGGGCACCCCTGCAATGGGAGCTCTCTCTGAGCGACTAGAGCAGAAACCCAAGCAGGTAATGCAGCTGCTGCGGTTGGGTGGTTTATGGGAAGCACTGCAAGCACCCCCTCCTTCTCCACTCCTGAGCAACTTGGCCCTGCTGCTCATGCCATTAGAGAACGATCATTAGTCTTAATCACTGGGTTTGCTCTCTGATGAGTGATAGTGGTTACATGTTCCTCCCAACATCAGTAGCTCCCATCCAGCAAGTCTTCTTCAGAGCTGACCTGATTCCTGACCTTTGAACGGGGGCAAGATTCTGCTCAGTTCAAAATCCAGATAAGCTGAGGTCATGTCCTTTGGCTGCATGATGGCAGTAATGAGGAAAAACACATGTTAGCTTTAAACCTGGTAACGGCAGCAGCCAGGGCACCAGAGCTTAGTACAAGCTAAGTTATTCTGCCAGCGAGGTCCGTGTTTTTGCATAGAGCCTACACCTGTGGCTCAGCTGACATCCTTAAAGCTAGCTYAGCTATCCTTGCTGTTTTCTGCAGGCAGCAGTACAAGTCCACACAGTTAGTTCAGTGTGATGCTGGTCTATCAGACTTTCAAACTGAGCCCTGTACTGTATAAGACAGCAATCTGGTGTCATATGGGAGCAGAAAACTGTCTGTGGCCACTTAGTACTTAATAGATTGACACATGAATTAACGTTGTCCACCTGCACAAATGGCCATTACACCCTTCCCCCCAAGGAAGTATAATAGCACTTGCTCATTTTTGTGATTTCCTCTGTTGGTTTCTGTGACTGGGGAGGTGAGGGCTAGGTGAGCTGGTGAGTGATTTAAGGGCAGGTGAGCTGTCCCACACCTGATCCCATTAGTCACACCTGTGCCCATTAGTGGMGCTCCCAGGCAGGGTGATGACTTGCTCCACTTTGGCAAACATATGTGAACACGTGCAGGCAGGGTCCAGCTGGGGAGAGGTGGATGCCTGCAGTCTGTGTGTGCAAACCCCTGCTAGCCTTCACAGAGGCAGGTAGTTTGGAAATCCCTGGCAGTTACAGAAAAGCTCACAGAAGTGAGCCTTCAATTGCAGGTTGCAAAACTTCACTGCTGAAATTGAGGGTACCTGTAACAGAAAGTGGAGTAGGTGGGGAACAGAGAGGTTTGCTGAGCTATGAGGTGTCAGGGTATTTAGGAGACCCTTGGTTTGCCTTACCTTTTGGCAGCTGGAACAGCTGCTGCCTTGGCTATTAAGCATGGTGCTTTCCAGGCTGAGMGGAAAGGCTTGGACATGCAGAGCATCAGCTGTAGATCAAAGACCAAACAGACGAAGGGTGGACATAAAAGTAGAGTGGAAACAAGGAGAGCAGTGAGCAAGAGGAAGTGCTCTGCCAACCACAGGTTGTCCGCAGACCACAGTTTGAGAAGCACAACTTCCTGAGCTACACATTTGTCACCAAGGTGGACCAGTAACACAAGCATTCTGCAAGGTAGGAAGGACTACTGAACAGGCAAGCCTGCCTCATGGGACACACTGAGCCTGTCATGTCACTTCCATTATCCAATTTTTCTGTACATCTGAGAACCTTACAATGCAGGAAGCTCCCCATGGCTTGCTCAACACCCTACATCTTTTCCCTTTCTTTTCGCCTGTCAGACAACAAGAAACTTGGTTTTTTATTTCTGACTGAAGGGTGGCAATCAGCTGGGTGTGATCTCTGAAGACCTCAAGAACTTTATTCTCTTTCTGCTTTTTGGGTTTTTCATTGTGGTTTTCTCCTGTTTGTTGGTTTGCTTTTTGTCAGATCTCTTGGCTCTATTATGAAAAAAACATTTATTAAAGCCTGAATTTTCTGTGAGGCAGTGTTAACATTTGGTGCACAAAGTTAGTTGTTGTGCTATGGGTTTTTCCATGTGTCACTTTGCTGCCTTCCCATCTTCCTAATAGTCTGTTTTAAGATGAAATGACTCAAGAAGTTTACAGATGACGGAGCTCTCCCTGTAGCTAGGTTGGGTGCAGTGCCTCAGTTCCACCACGTGTTGGAAGAAAGAAATGAGAATCCAGCAAGGTGACCCAAGCCAGGTCCAGAAAGTAAATGAATCCTYCTCCTCCATCTTGGATTAGTTTGATCTGAACTGATCAAGTGAGCAAAGATGGGCTGGCTTATGAGTATAACGAAAAGGCATTGAGAAATGACCACATCTAAGAAGGAAGCAAAAGGAAGCTTGATGTCCTTTAGCTGGGGCACTGCATAACTTCCCTCCCAGTGAACTGAAAGTAACAGCACATGAATTCACATGTGTCTGAACAAAGATTTTTAAGGAGTCTAGCTAATCAGAGGTGATATCAAACCAAGGAAAGCATGGATAGCTATGTATGTAGCAAGGGTCTAACTGATGAAACCTTGTTACACTTCTTTTGCTGCTACTCATGTAACTCTGATTATTCCTTCTCCAGTTCATGCTCTTTTCAGCAGGAAGGTGGCTATGAAAAAAAGGGATACAGAGATCTGCCTCTATCACCAGTGGCACAGAGCTGTGCAACAGAGTCCAACTGGGTTGGTTGTGACACGGGATGTAAAACAGGGCTGTGAGTTTTCTGTYAGTCTTTTAATCTCAGCACCATCATCTGACCCATCTCCACAAAGCCCCGTGCTCCCAACTCTCTCTTTTAACCACAGAAATTACCAGCATTGTCCATCTACTTCCACTGGGACTGGTGTGTCAGCTTCAGGAGTTTCTATCTTTTCCTCCTGCTTCATGTGCTCCTTGTAAACTGTGTTGCTGTGCTTGAAGGGTTTCCACATGTGAGCTTCAGACAGAAGCTGGCTTGTCCTGAATGGTATCCCTTCAGATACCAGGTGGCTTTGGTGAAAAAAGTTGCTCTTCACCTGGCGCATGGAGTTTATGGCCACTTGTCCATCTTTCTCCCTCAGTAGCAAGCCAGCTGGCACACATTTTAAGACCTGTGGTGCCTGCTTTGCTATAAATATAAATATACCAGAGGACAGCAGAGCAAAACCTTGCTTTTGCTCTCTCTTGATGCGTTCTAATATTCAGGGGGAGAAATAAAAGCAACAAAACTTAATAATAAAAAACTAGCTCCTAATTCTTACACCCGGTCTATTTAAACAACGCTAAAGCCCTCAGTCTTTACTTATCAGTGCACTACAGAGCATTGGGTTTCCGATTTAAGATTCAGATTTAATAACACCTGATGCATCTTCTCAGATCTGGTCTGGTGACAGGCAGAAGCTGCAAATGTGCAGGAGTGAAGAATTCATCTGACAGTCCCTGTTGCTGTTGCACACAATTTCTGTGTGTCTCAGCTGCCTCGGGGAAATTCAGAGTGACCAGGCCTATATAGTACAGCCAGGAAGCCCTTAGTGTCAGCAAGTTTGTGGCAATATTTCTAAAGTCCCTTGCAAAGGTATGCCCAGGCCTGCACCTGCATGAAATTCAGTGGATTATATCCCCTTGCAGTTCTGATGATTTCTGGGAATATTCAGCTGCCAAGTGTGGCTCTTCAATTCTAAAGCAATGAGTCATGGTGGTGTCATTACTTCAGTGTACAGTCACTGTGCAATAATTCAAATCACCATTGTCATTATTATTGCTTCCAACAAGCAACCTGATACCTTCTGCCAAACTGGGGCAGGTGTGTGAATGTAATCACTGTGCAATTAATTAACCTGTGTTGCCAGTCAGTATGCAACACACAGCTCCCTGCATCCCAACTGAGTTCAATATAGCAGAGCGGCTGCAGGATTTAAAAGTACTTTGCAATAAGAACTCAATTAAAAAAATGAAAGGCAGGCACCTCTAGGGCCAGCTTTTCAGCTTCGCATCACACCTAACAAAAGTGAGCACCTGCCTGTATCAGTCAAAGGTTTTGCAGGACTGTGGGAGGAAGAGGAGAGAGTTGCATGTTATTTCTGAAAACTGTGATCTTACAAATCATCTGATGCATGAATTCTGAGTGAGTGAAACAGCAAAGGCCGGCTGCTACCCACAGTGGCTCCACAAATCCCTTCAACTGGCAGCCCAGCAAGAACCTGGGAGCTGCCTGGGCTCCCTCCTCTCTGTGCAGCTACAGAGCTACTGTGGAGCCAGATTAAATTGCTGGATTAAGCACTCCCGCAGCCCAGCATCTGGATCTTTGTGACAGCTGTGCCCAGGAAAGAAGTCAAGCATCGGTGCCATAACTGCGTCAACTGGTGTGTCACAGGTCACAGCATTACAGCTGGAAAAGGTCTGTTAGGTCATTCACTCCCATTTCTTAGCCAGCACAGGATTTGACTCAATAAAGTGTTTGCTACTGCTCTAAACATGGCATTTTAAGATATTTGGGCAATGCAATCCTCTTCCCTTTCTCTTGGGAACTTACCCATCATCTGTTATAAGTCGCTGCCAGGAAGCATCTAGCCTAATATTCCCCTGTTTTAATATGATGCCATTAATGACTCTTCTTGCCTTTCCTTTTTATCAAAGCCTCCCCTTTCGCTGAGCTGTCCTTTCCTCCCTCTGTACAGGTACAATAGCTTGCTTAGTTCCTTCTGGGCTGGGCTGGCTTTTGAGGGAAGGATACCCCACACCAGGGCTCTCATCCCCGAGGGCCCCCAAAAGGCTGGTTCCTGTTCTGCCAAAAAGCCTCATCCACTGCCCTTAATTATCTGCACTGAAAGACCCCACATACTTAGATCGTGAGATGTTTCCATTAAGACAAATATTTTCAGACTCTCCTTTTTTTATCTTGTATGTCTAAGTTTGGAATGATTTCCTAATTTTCATCCATTCTCCAAAACTTAGACGATGGGCCCTACATGCAGCCGCATGCATTGGAAGGTCAGTTCTGTTATTTTCCTTCACCAGTCTGTTCTTGTTGCCAAACCCGCATTGCTGCTGTGAGCAGGGCTCTGTCCAGACAATGTGCCTGTTGGAGGGAGCAGAGGGTTGGGTGCCTCTGCCTGCACCAAGCCTGGGTTCCCCCATGGTGAACACCATGCCAGTGTCACTACATGCCTGGTGTTCACCAGGTCCAAGCTGCTTTGTATTACTTCCTTGTCTTTGTTGATATCCCTCATTTCCCTCCAGGAAATGGGATTCCTGAGCATCAGTGCTTTGCTGGCCCTTTTCTTTTCACCTTACATAATTAATGGATAATGAAGTTCAGCATCACTGGAGCTATTGCAATGCATGTCACCTTCTGGTGCCGCAGCAAGACATTATCAGCATTGGCCTCCTTTTGATCTAGGTTTCACATATTATTGGCAAGATCAGATTCATGCTTGTGTGACTAATTTGGGGAGTAGCTTTTGCTAACAGTGTTATGGAACRTTTCATTAAACTCACCTTTCTTTTCCTTCAGCTCATTACTTATTACTGAGTATGAATGTTGCCATCCAACACATGTTTTCCTTTCACATGGTTACTAGGCATTTCTTTTGGTTTCTACTGTAAAGAAAGAAACCAAGATGAATCAGGTTAACTCCCAAAAGCTGTCCTCCACTGTTTTACTCTATATGTTCAGACGATACTGATCAAAATCATATGTTGTTGCATCTGAAAAAAATTTCCTCACCTGTGTGACAAGCTGGGCTTTTATCACAAGTGAAGAGAGAGTGTTTCACTTATTTCTATTTGCTTTTTTAAGCACAGTTCTCTCATTCTTACTGTCTTGGCTATGATCTTGAAAATGGATTGATTAAAATCAAGATTCTGTGGACTAATACCCTGAATTGGCAACTGGGTTTGCAGAGGAACATGTATTTTCTAAGGAAGCTGTCTCTGTAGGGTTGCAAAAGAAAAAAACTACTAAAAATAAAACCTCACTGTTGGTTTTGGGATTTGAAAGGCTATTTTTATAAAAACTAACTTTTGGGATAAGCATGCTGTGTTAGGTTAGGCCTTTGAAGGGACTCTCTTTTAGTAGTTTAAGTCTGACCTTATTTGAAATGTACTACTTCAAGATCTGTATCTTTAAAAATAAAAGGAAAAAGACTTGAAATAAGACCAAATCAAAAGTGAGAGTCCTCCTCACTGACATCTAAGCAGCAAAACTGGTGCAGAAAAACATATTTTGTGTATGATCTCCTACATTTTCTTTACTTTTAAAATCAATTAATCAAATGAATGACAAGCCCATATCCATGAGTCTATAGCCTTATCCAGTAGAGCTCTTACGACCAGACATTTCAGCACAAGTATTTCCACTGCCTGCAGTGCTAAGCACATGTATAAATACTTTGTTGAATCAGTGCCATAGCTAGGAAACAGCATTTAATACCAGTCTGTCATTAGACTGCAGGGACTAAAAATAAATAGAGTTAGTTCTTTCTGTCTCTGGTGAGAACAGGAATCTAAAGGAGAGCGTGTCCCAGACCTTTAATATTCTCAACTGCGTAATTTCAGTATTCATACACTTTGTACAGCTGAGATTAAGCTCTGAGACATAAGGTGCAACTGGGCATTGCTGGTGCCGCAGGATGGCCCCTCTCTTGTCACTCAGCATCTCCCATGCATCTTTTTGGAGCTTCCAATTGTGTCTTTAGGACTGGCCAAAATGACAAATGTGGCAGGAAAAAAGAGGGAAATCAAGTCTTCTTTTCCTCCCTCCTGAAGGTCCCTCTGGTGTTTCTCCATGTTTCCTGTGCTCCCTCCCATCCCCCTCCCTCGGCGCAAGGAAAGGGTTCGCTATGTCTGTGTCCTTTGAGTCTTGTCCTGCAGGACTTGCTGTGTTGTGCTGAGCAACCTAGGGCTGTTTGCAGGGCTGCACCTTGAATTATTCTCCTGCTGCAGATCAGTCTTGGCGAATCAGCAAAGATACCTCTTCTGTAGTGGATAACGTGCTGCTGAATGCATCCTAATGCATTCTAACACATCCTCCTCCTCCTCCTGTACTCTGTGACAATGGAGGTGGAGGATTTCCCCCTCCCCATGAGCAGCCACCGGTGGCTTCCTGGGTGCAGGGGTGGAGAAGCATCCACCTCTGCAACCACCAGCATGAGCGCAGACTCATCAGGGAGACAGGGAGTGCTCGGTGTTATTTTTAAACAGTGAGATGTCTTAGTCTGCCTTTTTGCAGACTACCTAAGCTGGGCGCAGAGGGTGGCTGCCAAAATGCGAGAGCAGCTGACGGTGCCTCTGGCTACTGCTGGCAGGCTTCCCCTGAGAGGATCCAAGAGCGGGGTGAGATACCATACCGGTGCCCATCACAGCTCCTGCGTGATCAGAGAAGTGCTGACAGTGGCATGGCCACAGGGTGAGCTGCAGGCTGCATGGCCCCTGCACACCTCAGATGGACACTGTGGCTCAGTGTGTGCGTATTCCCGGCTGCTGGTGAGGTCTGCAGCCCCTTTCCTCTGCCACATCACTCCCTTTGAAGCCATGAAACATTGCTCTGACCCTTCAGCTGGAGGATGGGGTCCAGGGGACAGGCATGCTCTACCCTCTGCAGCGCTGGCTGCCTCTGTGCATCCCTTTTACCTCTGTCTCTGGGTACCTGTGCTTAGGCAACGTAGATAGATGAGCTGAAACCAACAGACCTCAGCACAAAGCACCCTGCAAGCCTGTGGTCTGAAACCCAGGTGTGCATCATTAGCATGAGACCGTAGTCCTTAGGACGGGGCATATCTGTCTGTCAAGGCCTGTGCGCCCAGTTTGCCCCTGTCATCGCAAGGTGTCTGTGGTCTGATGCCCCTCGAGGAACTCTCCTGGTGTGTAAGTGTCTCTGTGTGTGCCTGTGTGTTTGCGTTTACAGTCCTTACTCCCCACAGGTTTTCCATTTGCAGTTCTGCTTACAAGGGACTCCCTTGCTGTGTTTCAGCCTGATCAGCGATACCAGTGAAGAGGGACAAGAAACACATCTCTGTCAGGCCACTGCCCTGCAAAACTGCCTCCCGCTTCCAGGGATCAGCATCCTTGATAAACTCATCAAGACCTGTCCCGTCTGGCTTCAGCTGAACATGAACCAGGAAAGGGCTGGGGCGATACTTGGCAAAGAAACAGCAGGGGTAAGTCCAAAGTGGTTTCGGTTCAGACAACCACATTTCCTGTCCTTGGTGGAGCTGGTTAGGAGAGCAGCGCTTTTTTTCATGTGGAAGCAAAAATATTTAGCAGACTGTGCTCTCTGTTTCCATTACCTTTTGATGCTTTAGCCACTCACAACGGCGCAAGACAGATATAATGGCTTTGGGGAAGCAAGAAATCTTGTCTCTGGTTTTATTTACTTAGCATGTAGATTCATGGAGATGCCTTCCCATTCACCACCATACCCATAGGTATGTTGACTATCCTAATTTGGAGCAATAAAAAAAAATCCCTGAAGAAAAGGCCCTTAAATTCTGGGAGCTGCTGGGAGTCGTTTTTATTGCAATAATTGGTGTCTGGTCCCACAAGCTGAGTGTTAGAAAATGGCAGACTTGTGCAAAGCTCAGTGTTTGCTTAAGGAAAACAGCTCTGTAGGAAAGGGACCTCCCCATTCCCAGGGTCTCGGAGGTGAGGCATGGCAGGGAGTAGGTGTCCTGGTCGGGTCTGGGGAGGGCAGGTGCAAATGACCTGAGCTGATGCCAGAGCACAACAGGAATTCACTCACTCCTGCTCTGAGGAGGTTTGGACCTGTCCCTTGGCTGAGTCACTCTATCCCAGGGCTAAAAGCTGGCTCAGCCAAGTGACAGCCTCCAGTGGGACTCACCTGACCAACCTGGACTGTGCAGCGCACCTCACCCTGAACCAGACTTCTCAAGTAAGTTGGGTGAATTATTCTCTTTGTTTTTCTGCACTGACTGTAAGGGGAGACCTGAGTGACTGTCTCTGATATAGCCGTGTATGGCCCCAAGCCTCCTTGGTCATTAGCCACTCCCTGCCGGCAGGGCCGTTCCCCACCTCTGAGTGGCTTTGGGAATAAATCTTGCCCCTGTTCCTCCTGCTCACACTGTCCTTGGGCATGGTCTTCAGCTGCAGCTCAAAGCAGGCAGGAGAAGAGCCAATGCATCTGAGGTGTCCCACGGCAAGGGCAGGCTCTCCTGCCCACGCTAAGCCCACCGGAAGCTGAATCAGCACCGCACCTTTCCCACCACTGGTGAAAATGGAAGAGACTGGTTTGCGTACCGATCCTGACCCAGGCAGTAGGGTTAGTACAGCTCAGAAAACCCACCTCCCTCTCATCTGAACAGCCATGGTCCAATTTTAGGCTCTGGAGCCATGGCAATCAGTCATGCCGATCAGGAAAACAGAAGTGATTCGTTTCCAGGTTTCACTTCTCTCATTGCTTAAATTTAATTTCAGATGAAGCACTTCACCGATGCAATGTGAGATATAGTGCCATCTGAGATCCAAGGTCGCAGTAGTCTCTTGAGGTGGGTTAGAGGGACTGTGCTGTCATGTGGGTGGTAGGACCCRGGGAAGGGAGAGCCTCTATGGCTTTTTCCTACCTGCAGATACTTTCTGTGATGTAGAAGATGGGGGATGCCTTGCATTAGAAATAAGCCTGTTTCAGGCATGCACCTGTTTGCCATGTGTTTATTTGGATTTTCTCTGCACTGCTGGTGGATCTGAGCCCATGAGGCTCAATTTCTTATGAATGGCAGGGGCCAAGACAACGGCACTGTGCAAGGTTGAGAAGCTGCCCCAAAGCTGCGTGTTTAGCATGGGTGCTTCAAAGTGACAGGAGATGCCCCTATGACTGGGACTCATGCAGAGAAAGGTCCTGGTTTCTGGACAAGCTTTTTTTAATTCCTCTGTCCAAGAAATTAATGTTTTCTTGATAGATTTCCACTGCATTATAGTTGATTAATCATTTTATCAACTCACACTCCTTCTTTCTAATATTAATATCCAGACTCCAGAATTAGCCCAATTTTTTAATTCCATTTTTATAAAAATACCTTGACTCTCTCCTGCCAAAACCTGCTATCAAAGAACAGATAAAGGTGAAGATTACTTTGTCTTTGTATCTGCAGCTTCAAGGTACAAGGTAAAAACATCCTTGACAATGAGCTTTAATTAGAAACACACTTAGGAGCTCACACAATACAAAGAATGAGATATTTTTCTTCTTTTTTTTTTTTCTTTTTTCTTCTTTTATTTTTTCTCTTTTTTCTTTTTTCTTTTGTCTTCTGTCTTCTTTCTTCTTTGTTTCTTTTTTCTTTCTATTTTCTATTTTCTTTTTTCTTTCCTCTTTCTTCTTTCCCCTTTCCTCTTTCTTCTTTTTTTCTTTTTTTTTTTTAATTTCACTGGTCCCATTGGTGGGAACCAATGGCTCCAGTGGTTCCACTGGTTCCAGTTAAAGACTCAGGGGCCTCTTATCAATGTGTATGAATACCTGATGGGAGGGAGTACAGGAGTCTGAGCCAGACCATTCTCAGTGGTATCCAGTGAAAGGATCAGGCACAGTGGGCATAAATTGAAACATAGGAAATTCTGTTTGAACACTAAGAAAAGCTTTTTTACTGTCAGGATGATTCAACATTGGAACAGGTTGCCCAAAAGGCTGTAGAGCCTCCACCCTTGGAGATAATAAAAACCCAACAAGAGACAATCCTGAGTGACTTGCTGTAGTTGATCCATCTTTGAGCATGGGGGTTGGACTAGATGATCTCAGAGTTACTTCCAACCACATCTGCTCTGTGATTTGGGACCAGTCAATACACTTGAAGTCAGTGCTGCCATCCAGAGGGATCTTAGACAAGCTGGGGGGACAGGGCTGGCAGGAACCTTCTGAAATTCAAMAAGGACAAATGCAAAGCACTGCCCCCGAGAAGGCAGACCCCTGACAGCAATCTGGACTGGCGCTGCCTGGCTGGGCAGCTCTGTGGGAAAGGCCCTGCAGGGGCAGCAGGCAGCGAGCTGGGCATAGACCTACAAAGGAGAGGCTGTAGGACCAGGGTTTGTTCAACCAGGAGGAGAGACAGCTTCGGGGGGACTGCACAGAAGCCCCCTGGTACCTATAGGGAGGTCATGGAGAAGGTGGAACCAGGCTCTGCTCAGCATTGCATGGTGGGAGGACAAGAGGCAACAGGCATATATTGAAACTGGAGGGGTTCAGACTGGGTACAGGGAAACACTTTCTCCCTCTGAGGACAGTAAGAAGTGGTGGGACAGGTTGCCTGGAGAGGTTGTGCAGTCTCCACCCTTGGACATTCTCCAGACCTGTCTGGACAAAACCCTGAGCAACTTGGTCTGGCCTCATGGTTTCACCCAGGGGGCTGGACGAGAGCCATCCTGCGGTCCCTGACAGCCTGAATGATCTTCTGGTCCCATGAAAAAACTCTGCCATGAGACACTGAGGCCACCAGACCCTTTGGCCTTATATTCCACTCGTGGACACTTGAATCCTTTCCCTCTCAACATACAAATGACTCCCTTGCTTTAGACCCGGAGTGGGACATTATAGGGTGAATTGTCCGTGATTTAGGGCACTTATGTGAGGAGCATCACTTGACAAATGTGAGTGCAGCTTCACACTCTTCAGTTAGTGAAATAGTTTGCCTTAGGCTTAAGTGGGACATCAGTGATGCATGGAAATTTTGCTGGTTCCTTCACAGGTCTGAATTTCACCCAGATGAAATGTCCTTTTATTCATTATTTTTGTCATGTAAAGTTCAACTAAGTGGAACGAAGCTAAAATAAGATCATTTAAAGGTGGATTGTACTGATAAAAAACTTCATTGCCAATGACCTAAAATAAAGTTCAGAAGCTCACATAATGTACCAAAGCTCTTGATTCCTTTCCCCTTTTCAGATATTCTTGGTTAGGAAAGAGGGTAATGTGAACAACATGGTCCTTGCAGTCCGCCTGCCAATGCAGAACGAGGCTCCCGGTGTGCTGGAGTACAACATTAAAGAAGAAAAATCAAGTAAGTTCTTTAATTTTTTTGTCTTGCTCTGATTATTGTACTGAATCCTCTTGCGATCACCAGTATTTATGTAATCTCACTTGCAATGAGCAGGTTCCTCTTGTGACCAGCAGCAGATCTTGCTTTTACGGTGTAGTTCAGTTAATATTTCCTGCAGCTGCTTTACCTCAACTCCCCTGTGGTTCTGCACCTTGTGTTATCATTTACAGACTCACAACAGGAAAATAAAGCACCCCCAGACAAGCAGGCCAGTGCTTTGATCAAGTGAGAGGAGCTGCCTTTCACCAGGTGAAGTCCTGAGCAAAGCGCAAGGCACTGACAGACTAAGCCTTGTGAACTCACTGACTCTGTCTCTATTTCTGCCACTGAACTTGGGGCCCACCAGGCATCTGACATCTGCTACATTCCCTTTTCTTGCACCTCATACTGTCATACTGAACAACTGGTTACTCCTAAACTGTTTGTTTTCAACGCCTCACTGTTTCTGGGAAGCAGCTGGGTCTCGAGGCTGGTGGTATCGGTGCTGTTCCTGATTGGACAGCCAAGTCTTCTGTGAGCAAGCAAAAATGAACCCAGTTCACAGTCAGCCACGTCTGATGCAGCCCTCGGTGTAAATGGATGTGTAAGGCATATGATTTCCACTTTCCAAGAAGTATTTGTAAACACAGGAACTTTAGGATAGTCACAGAAACACGCACTTGAAAGAGTTCCTCAAAATAACTTCACACTATTTATTTATATGAGCACTTCATACTATTTATTTATATGAGCACATCCAAATCCTCTGTCACTGAGCTGTGCCCCAAAGCCAGCTCCCCGGGGTATGTGTTTTGCTCTCTGCTAAAGCACTTGTGTTTCCACTGATCAATATTGTGGCTTATTTCTTCCCCTTTGACAGTTGCTCAAATGAATTTTTTCCTTCTCATATGTTTCTTTGCATACCTCTGCATTGTAAACACACTTTAAAGCCAGAGGGACAAGTGAATCTCTTAATCTGCTCTAATCTCAAGAACAGACAACAGGCTGTCGCAGCATTGCTCCTGCACAGACAGCAGCTACCTGCCTGGCTGCTGCATATCCCCCAGGAAAGCTTTCCCTCTCATCTGCGTGCACCTTGGAGCATGCAATTGCAGAGATGCCGCACATGTTCAGTGCTCCTGCATGAGGGCAGGAATAGCAAACCTTTTGTCACAACTTCAGGTGTCCAGATTAAGAATACAAGGGCAAGGGTTAGCTGCAGGGAGGCGAAACTTTTTTCTTTGTTTAGTTATTTGAAGTTGACCTAGGGCTTATGTTTTGCATGGTGGGGAATTGGTTTTTGATGATTCAAGTTTTCCTTTGGATAAAAGTTAAACAATTGAATCCTGCCATCCTAAAAATGTCATTTATAGAAATGTTACTTCTTGACTTGTGTCCTGTGCCGTAAAATCTGATTTCTTTGGGGACAGGCAAAGTAAAATGTAGTACAAAAATTTCACTGTGAGCTAGCCTAGCTAGAAAGACTTTTCTGCCATGTTTTTCAAATGTACTTGTTTGCTATTTCTAATTTATCACTAACTTAACGCGAAGGATGTGTTCAGAGACACAGCTTTCTGGTAGGAACAAGAATTAAATCAGTTTCCACCACTTTCATACAAGTTGCGAAGTAAGTGCAGGAGGGTAATTAAAAATTAGCTCTCATTCAAACAGCAGGAGAACTGCCATCATATGTGCAGCGATCCCAGCGGCCATGAGGCTGATGCATTCCTATGGTGGATATTCACATTATTTTTAGCTTGAGTTCTGTCAGTGTTGAGCTGTAGAAAGCCTCTCAGTTCTCCATCCCGCACCATTTTGACAGGAACACACTGGGTACGGAAACGGTCATGCTCTTGCTTCCTTTCTCATTTAGGGTAAGTAGCCTGACTTTTGAGTTTAGAAGAAATCGAATTAATTCCTTTTAGTAAAGCCAAAGAACTATATCTGGCACAAGGGGAGATAGTAAATCTTCTGTGTCTCGGAGTAACTTAATACATTAGCTTTGTTTTATTGTCTCTGCGTTACTCCAACTGTTTTCTAAGCTTTTTTAGGAAATAAAATTATAATGTTGTCTGAGTGCTTTAACAGAATTAAGACTAGAATCTGAGCTTCCTTGCTAAGTACCCTGGTACATCTGGATTGCCTTAGCTTAATGAAGTGCCCTTCACTCTTCCCTGGTATTCTCTAAGTGTCAGGGTAGGAGACCTCTGAGCACCCCCAGAGATGTTATCTTGCTGTGGAATGCAAGTCTGTGGAAAGTTCGGTGTTATGAGAGTGTGTAACGCATGCCAGCTGCATAGCCTGAGGACCACTGTAGACTGGCAGGATTCTTCCAGGCATCTAGTCTTTAACTTCAGAAAGTCCCTCTTTAGTTCTTCTGTGCTTGCTAAAAGGAGGCTTCAGCTTGCCACTGAACATCGCAAACAGGGAGGTGAATCCTCTTGATAGCTACCTGCTCTTTGACTCTGCATGAAGTAGAGTAGAGCTGGTGCCCTTCCAGTGCCCTTCAAAAGAAGTAGCTGTAATTCCCCTGCCGTTCGAGAGTCCCCCTTCCCAGCTGTACTGGGGACAAGCAGCTTTGGTTTTACTGGCCTGCTCCTAGTATTTCCTTTCTGACTTGACACATAAGCAATGATCTGTGTAATGTGCCCCACGGAGAGCTGTTTGTCCCTTTCTGAGAGCTGACACCTCCTAAAGGGTTTGAAGAAGTGGGAACAAGTTCTTCTCCCTGTTACCTTGGTTCAGCTCGTTAGACTCCACAGATTTGATGCATTCAGGTGTAAACTGAAAGCTGAATTTGCCTAGACATATATAGTTCAGATTTTACGGAGATCCTCCCTTCCAGTTAAAATCCAAGTTGCAACCCATCCCAGCTTACTATTTTGGAGCACCTTGCCAGCTGCTTCTTGTCCTTCTCATGAGGACTTAGTGCAATCTCAGCTTCACAAGTGACACAAAGAAGGATRCGCTATCCTTAGAGGTGACATGATGGCTCTGTGCGATCTCTACAGTGATGTCCACCTCTTACTTTTACCATATACAGCTTTAAACAGCAAGTTTTACTGCTCAGCTGTTTGTAAAAAGCCATTCTCACCCCGTCCTACTTTTCAGATAGTATCTGAAGAGATTTTCCCCAGTATCATAATGATGGTATGGAGGTTGCTACCCAGCCCCCGAGATCCATATATAGATGGCCATTCAATGGAAACAAATGGAAGCTTCCTAGCATTGCACTGCCAAATAATGATGGATCATTGTTTTTCTCTTTCTTTTCCCCATATCAGATCTGCTTTGTTGACGTTTGATGAAATATTTAGGGAAGTATAGTTTTCTGAGGGGAAGACAGGATTTAATTGTGATTTTTTTTTTAAATGGAAATCCCCAAAGAACCCATTAGGTAAGAGGGTCAAGAAATGAAACCTCTTTCCATTTTTTCATGGGGAATTTTCACCTGTTCTGTGAAGTACCCCTTAGAATCATAAAACAGGAGAATGAAGAGACTGGATTTTAAAAATTTTCTTCTGGTTCTTCATCTTTGGTTGTAATTCCTCCAGAGACAGGGAGGTTAAAGCCTGGTCACATCAGCAGGTATGGTAGAGACCCAACAGTAGATACCACGTGGTTCACCAGAAAGTTGAGACACCCAGCAACTTTCAAAGCCTTGGATCTCTGTAGTTTTGCTTCTTGGCCTGAAGGATCCCTTACTCTGAACAGTGGAAATCGCCCAGAGAGAAGGCTTGTTAAAAGATTTCTTCCATTTAGAGATGCAGCATTGGGAGATACCTCTCAAGCTCTGCTAAAATCTCAACTACTTTGTGCACTTTCAGTTCTGAGAGTTGTCCCTTACTTCTGCTTCATCGCAAAATGGAGTGCTAGCCTCACATACCTCAAGAACTGAGCACCATTTCCTCAGCTGACTCCAACCCTTGGCTCTTCTCAGCAAACCGGTTGTAACCTCAGGTCCCGATTCTCCTTCCCCTTTATGTGTATACAGTCATAAATCATTCCACTGACATCAGTGACATTGCAGCAGTGTTAAAAAGAATCAGATATTTAAAGTAAATGTGCATGTTTGAAGTAACATATACTGAGAAGTTGAAAGAAGCATCTGAGTATGATAGACCACTTGGTGCAGGTAGTGACAGTAGCTTTTACTTTCACAAAGAGTTATGAAGACACATGCCACAGGGGTAAAGTCCTTTAATAGAAGAATGCTCTAGCACCATATACTGAGTGTAATGCTTCCTTTTTTCTGGGAAATCTTGTGAATTATAGCTGAAAATAATTTGATTTCATGAAACACATGAGTTGACCATATACTTACCAGGAGTCTTGCACATATGCTTTGGTGCAGAATGTGTAGTAATTGTTTTCCAAACTCTTCTGTACCAAAAAAAGAGGACGTGATTCCTTTCCAAATATGCAAAATGTCGCTAAACAGGAGAAGTATCTGCAATTGCACAGAATAAAGAAGAACACGTTATTCATATTATTAGAAATTTTTATAGAAAATAACTATGGAATTGATTTGCGAAGTCAGTACTGAACTCCTCAGGCTCATGTCCTAAGGGGGTTGAGGCTGGCCTGATCCTGCCATGGATGCCCGCTCTTCTAATCATGCTCCTGCCTCCTGCCTCCCTGCGGCTGGCTTTGCTCACTTGGAGGTTTATTTTCCTGAGGCTGTTCGCATGAGCCCATGTTGTGGAGTTGCTGTCCTTGTTCCTTATTTAAACCATACCCGCGTGGGACAATCTGCCACCAGGCGTAGCTGTTCAGAAGCATCTCTTCCAACGCACTGGGACAATGCTGAGTTGAGCCCCCAAAATCAATGACTGCACAGCTGAAGGAGGGGTTTGTAGTGAAGCCTTGTCTGTACTGTGGTTTTTTTGTTTATTACAGGAAAATTCTGAGATTTAAATTAAAACTCTGCCTGCTCTGACCCTCCCAGCTTCTCTGGAGACAAACACTGAATGAGCTGGAGCATAACGGAGGTCCTGAAATAACCTTAACACAATCAAATAGGAAAGCCAAAATAAATTATCTCCAAGTAATACAAAAACGTCGAGATCACGATTAATACCACCTTTGAAAGATGAGACACAGTGCCATTGGACACGGTAGATTATACTCAATTTCTGGTTTATGGACAGCAGCTGTACTTCAGGTTATATGGTATGGGCTTGTGGTAAGGACGCACAATATACCTTGACAGAAAAGATACAGGCAATTACTGCACTCAAAAGCAGTTTAAGAGCAATCACTGAGTATTGCTTCAAAGTTGCAAGTCTGGTAGCAAAAAGGATGTTGATAAAGAAATCCAATGTCCTGCCCTGGTCACCTTATTTGGCCTTTCTTAAAGTTAGACCGAGCTCAGGAAGTGCAGGCTGGAGCCTGATATGAAACGCTTGAGACTGACAGTAGGGATTTAGGAGAAGACCACAACTCAAGTAAAACACATGGCAGCAGTTTACCTGCCTGGTTAATTTTCTAACTGCTTTTACCAAAGGAAATCTGTTTGCTGTGAAAGTTCATGAGAACCTGACCACTTTGTACATCCACCACCCACTGAGCTCTGTCCATCAGGACAGAAAGAAGAGTTACACCAGGTCTAGAGGCAGCAGGAAGGCAGGCCTTGTTGGGGAGTCAAAACAGCAATTTAGACAAGCAAAGGTGTTCCTTTGCACACTGGATTTTAGGAAGGGTGAAATCAATCGGAAAAGGGAAGAAATTATTTAAGGGCTAAGATTTCACAATCATCTACTTTCTTGCCTTAATAGTCCCAAATAGGTGCAGTCTAACACTGTGAAAGCAAGCTTAACTCTCAAAGCCAAATTTGTCCATCATTACCAAGTTACTTCAGCCACTTCTACACTTCCATTCCTCCTTCCCAAGCACATATGGGGAAAAAAAACGTTTTTTATTATAGACTAATGCCATTTGCATAGGATAAAAAGGGCATGTGCAGTCATTCTGACTGTCCTGTAGCAGTAACAGATGGTAATTAAACAACAGTAATCAGGCAGCAGCATGTTTACAGAGGGGCATCAGAGTAACATGGGGATGGACTTTGTTCATCTTTGCAGGCTTAGCTCTAAACAAAGCTGCTGAAAGCTCTGGTCTTTACAGCCCAACCAGCCTGACGTGAGGGCTGTGAGCACGCCTGGCATGATGGCAGAGCTCAGATGCAAGGGATACAAATTCCTGCCTGTGTCCTTGCATGGGCTGGTAGGTCCAAGCGCTATGTGAGGGCACTCACCGAGTGAGCATGAGGCAGGGAAGAGGAGGCAGATTGACTATGAACAACTCAGTAGATGCTCTTTGTTGGCTCAAACACCTTCAGATGCTGGTAATGGACTTGCTTATTGCACTCTGCTGGCACCCTGGCCACTATGGCCAGATATGGTCCATTGTGGCAGATTTCCCTGTTTTATTTGGTTAACATTTCTTTTAATACATGTTGCTGAGGCTGGATTAACAAATTCAGAGACCAAAGTCCTCGTTGCTAACATGGCACAACAGGGTCAGCTGGTATTTCCCACATGAACTGCATTGAAGCACCGATGAGGTCATGGGAAAAAATGGGAGGATAGCTCAGTTACTGCAGTCTACTCACAATTTAGCTCCTTTAATGAGAGTGGCCAGTTGTGCAGATGATCTTTGTGATATGAATATTTTTGTGGAAGTGTTGGCAGCTCTTGCAACAGCTTCCTCAGTTTTGCAAGTCTTTTTGCTAATACCCTGCCTGCTGGAATCAGGAAGTAGAGTGAAGATAGACAGAAATGTTATTTTTTTTTTCCAGAAAGAGAAATAACCCTCACAATTGCAGAGAAAAACCTGAAGATGTAACCTTAAAATTTCTTAAAGACTCAGAAAACAGAAGATATAGGAAGACAGTCTCCCATTTTTAAAAATTAATTTTAATTGCATTTATTTTGGATCCCTTCTAAACTGGAATGGAGATGGAAAAGGTGGAAATCTGTGGTACTGACTGAGGTCAGAAACATGGGATCTTTCACTTCATAGCTAAGGTGAATGAACTGAAGTATGTGCTGGTATTCATGACACTGACTTCTAAGATGAAGCCATTTATTTGGGTAGCACTTGCAGATTTTCATGGGAGGTTTTCAAGACAGGGCTGGATGAAGCCTTGAGCAACTTGGTTTGACCTCATGGCTGACCCTGCTTTGAGCAGGGGTTTGGGCTAGAGACCTCCTGGGGTCCCTGCCAGCCTGAGTGATCCCATGAGAGGGAACCAGCCAGTGAGACTGAGTCAGTCTGTGGGCAAGCTCAGGGCAGACGGGAGTTCTCAGAAGGGATGTCTCAGTAGAGCAGCAAAAGCTGTTCCCATTCTCTAAGACCCAGGTTCTGGGAGAAATACTGGTAAGATTTACAGAGGGATGGTGGTGGGAAAAAAAAAAAAATTTCGTGGGTTAGTGTCTCACATCTCACCTGTGATGTCCCCAAAAACCATAACCTTCCTTTCTTTGGTAGATACCTTATGTACAGGGGAAAGGAGAGAATGTGCTCAGTCTATTTAATCAGTGCAGATTTCCAGTTGAATTAACTCATGTAAGGTACCTCAACGTGCTTGAAAAGGCCCAGTAATGCCCTGTAGATGCAATTATATGCCCCTTGGCATATTGCAGAGCTGAGCTTGCTGCAGGCTGAGATAGACTTCATCATGTGGAGTTAATAGCACTGCAAGGCTCCTGGACTGTTTTTGCACAGGTGCTAAAGGGACTTTTCAGTTGGAATAGGACAATCCAAGGAGTAAATGTACATCCCATCCTTCCCAAGTTGAACCTCTCGAGACAACCTCTGGCTCATCAGAGGGCAGGCAGAAGGGCCCATCAGCAAGTACATTCTGTTACTTCTGTTATCACTGTAATGGTACCATAGTTCTTTTTAAAATGGTCACTTTAACCAAAACGGTGGGCCTCCTTGAGTGGAAACCCTGCAGCTTTCAACACCGGAAAGAAGAATTCTTAATACTGTAAACTAAGGCATGAAAAGCAGGGTAGGACTATTTATAGCTCTGATTTCCTCTGAATAGATGAGAGGCTAAATCTGACAGTACAGAGTGAAAAGATCAAATTTGTTGTGTTTTTTTTTTTTATACCCCACGCTGCTATTCAGCAGTAAAGCAGACAAAGAGGGGACTGCTTTGGCAACCACCTCATGAACTGCCCTGGAGACTTGTCTACCATGCAGGAAGGTCATTAAGCATCTTCAACTTCAGGTTGACTATAGAATATGATTTTACTGAAAATATATACATATATAAAAAAGACAAAAACATCAGTACTCCCAGTAACTAGTAGTTAGGGTACTGCAGCCTCATGAGCACAAGTAAAGTAGATGGAAAAGGGTGTGGGCACTGTCCCTAGGAGAGGCAGGAGCCAGGTTTCAGGTGAGCTCAGGCTGTAACTTTGTGCTGACACTGCTGTCAGGAGAAGCGCTCTCGCCGTCCCCCATCCACTGGCCACATGTGTCCGTGCCCTCATGCCCCTCTGGTCCCTGTCTTCCTCTCCCTCATGCAGGTTATGGCTGGGTAGGAGTGAGCAGTGTGCACGTGGGGACGTGAAAGCAGGACRGTGTGGTGGGGCAATGCTTCCTTAGAGGTGCTACCATGTGCTGGGTTATGTGAAATAAAGCCTGGAAAGGAGAAGAAAGTGATATGGGGGCGGAGGGGTGGCTTAGGGTCGGGTGGGTGGCAGACAGGAGACAGAGGTCTGGGAACAGGGTGGAGAGGGGCAGTAGGCGGTCAAGGATGGGGTCACATCCTGTAGTGCTGGATGACTGCATGAGCCTCTGAGATGCTCTGGGCAAAGCCGAAAGGAGGCTGCCCATGGAGGCAGGAGCCCAGCAGAGCTGCCCCGTGGTGCAAGGAGAGGAGGCTGCAGGCAGGGGGCAAGCACTGTCAGGAGGGGTGGGAGGTCGGTGCAAAACTGCAGCCAAATTGCTCCCCGGCCGCCAACCTCCTCGAGGCAGAGCATCGCTGGCAGCATGCTGAGGAGCTGCCCCTTCCCCTCCCTCCCGAGCTGAATTCAGCTGAATTTTCCCAAGGAAGTTGGTGTCATTGCACCCATTTTATAGACTGAGAGGGGAGGCACAGGTTGCTGAAGGGACTTGGCCAGCCGCACACCACCGGCCCTGAACAGGCCCAGCTCCCGGCCAGCACTGTATTTACCGGGCTGCAGAGAGGCCCTTTGCCTGCCAAGCACTTGACTTTTTGTTCAGCACTGAGGTACCAACACTACTATTCAGACTTTTTTGGTATGCTTTCTGTATACCCTGACAGGCAACTCTGCTGCTGTGCTGTGAGGGAAGCCAATTTTTCCCGTTTACTTCAGAGGAATGTTTTCCTTTATTGTTGTGTGTGTGTGATTGAGGCAAAGTAAGAAACTGTTGTCAGCTCTGGGCCTGACTAGCCTGAAAAAAGCAGAAATGTGCTGGAAAAAATAACAACGGAGTTATCAAAGCCCTTGGGAGAGAACATCCCTCTTCCCTTCTCTCGCCAAAAATGGCTGATTTCCCTCATTCCATCTCAGTTAAACAAATCATACATTTCAGCAGCAGAATTTGTCCAAGACTACTTTTTTCAAGGATTAGCCAGTCCATGAATAAAAGTTTGTGTATTTTTAGCAGAGGAGGCTGGAAAAGTTGAATATGTAGTTAACCTTAATCTTCAAATTTTAAGCAGTTTAATTCCATATAAGAAGGCCTCTGGGCATGCAGGCTAGTGTCCTATTTTCCCATAGTAAATGACTCCTGTTCAGTGTGATAGACATCTTGCTGTTAAGGAGAGTAGACTGATGAATGTTATCTTTTAAAGCAGTTCCTGTTGCTGCCGATGGTGTGTGTCTGTGCGACAGCTCTGAAGATGTAGAGTTACCCTAGTTATCTTCAGATTAGCCTCGCTTAGACACASATAACAATCTGCCTGCATCACCCACGGCTCAGAATGGGCTAATTTCCACTGTTTATGCATGTTTCCCATTAGCGAGAAAAGTCTACCATCACCTACGCAGCTTCTTGGAATGAAAAACCTACCATTGAGCAAGTCCATTCCACAGAGCGGGAGAACTGGGCAGCTCTGCCCAAGCCCTGGCCTCCAGCTCAAGGAGTGCCGTTTTGCTGTTGCCTTCTGCTAGATCTCATCTGCCTCCACAGGCAGTGCAAGGCTAAAGGCCATCTCTGTTATAAGGATACAGGAGACATTATCATTGTCTGGTCTACCGTCTGTGGTTTGACTGGAGATAGAGACTGAATGATTTCTAGTCCCTTAAGGATGTCCAACCTAGACATTTTCCCAAGGCTAGTCCACTTGGCAGGGATGAGTTCTCCATTATCCCCATTGTTATTAACACTGAAAATTGAGTTACTGTCAAGGAGTTCCCACTCAGGAGGCTACTCTGAAGTAGGAGCCCAGAGTCTTGGTTTGGCAAGAACAGTGACCGAGGGCTTGGGGGATATTGTAAAACATGGTATGAGGACACATTTTATAACCTGTTGTGCAAGTTCATCATTTCCCTTCTAAATGCAGGCGTGCACAAGTTAAACAGAAAGTCTCACCAAGTCCTGCTTGTTTGAGCCGAGTTCCACATTGCTTTGACGCACTGTTTATTTTAAAATATAAAACACTTTTAAAATATAAGGCACTTTTAAAACATAAGACACTTGTGCAGCTGCTTTTTCAAGATGTAACAGTGCCAGGTTTCTGTGTTGTTTACAAGTTGTTTTGGGAACATTCTGGCTGCTTATAGCAGGTGTTTTTTTTCTTTTTTTTTTAAACTCTCATCCTGAAGAGTTACCTCTCCTCTCTCCATGCAAACATTTTCATTTTTACTTTAGGCTTTAAATCGATAGGATTGTAGGGAAAGCCTGTTGGAAAGAAGCCCTCAGGGTCTTGTTAGCTTTGTTAATCCTCACTTTGGCTTTTTTGCCTTATTTTTCACTCCCAAGAGGCATAAAGCAAAATCTGTGTGTAATCAGAGCTAGAGACTATGCGTGGTGTTCTAGGATAATATTGTSTTGCCCTCCTCTGCTTAGTACCTTGAACATAACCCAAAAAGCTTACTGGTTTTAAAGCAGTACTCTAAATCAGTACCCATAATACCAGTGCCCTTGTCTCAGTGGCTAAACTGGAACAAATTATAATTTTTGCCCTTGGACAGTGTTTGCTATCTGAAGATCTTAAAAAGCTTACTAAACAAGAGTTTAAACTTGTAAATGAGGTAAATAAGATACTGTTCAAAAGAAAATGAGGGCAGTAAGGACCTCATACTTTGACATTTGCGTAGGACCCTCAAAGTCAGTGAGACTGCAATCTATCCCACTCAGAAGAGTGGGAATCAGAAGACCATCTTCCACCACGTGGGCAACTAGGTGGGATTGCAGCTCTCAGAAGCAGAAATATCATTTTTTCCTTTTATTGTCCACCCTATTGACCTCTGCCATTTCAGAGTGGGTTAGTCCCTTTCATCACTCACCTTTGGAAAGTGTGGTCTTTCTTCCTGGAAGTCTCTCACACAGAATGTGGTTCTGGGTACCAGATGGCTTCCCTTAAAATGCTCAGAAAACTTCCTTTTTCTGTATGATTAACCTCAACTCTATGGTATTTCATGATGTATCTCAGAGCCAGAGGAATAAACTTTTCTCCAAAGTACATGGGAAAAAATGGTTCTTAATAAAATGCATCTGTATGATAACATAYATTTTTCACATAAGGATTGATTCTCATGATTATCTATATGACCTGGAAATTATTGCTAAGAACTAAACCCCCAGAATTTCAAATCATAGCATCCTTTCCTGTTACATGAGGCACAGGGGAGACCCTTTATATATCTGAAAGCTTCATTTACTTCACAAAGTTTTACAAAGAAATTTGCTTTCTGAGACCAACTTGCAAGTATCTATATTCAGTTTGTCTTCTCAGCCATAGCCCTGAGCCCTGACAGTTTGAATCACCATGCTGGGCAGCATAAATCTTGTACTGCCATTGTAATGTACAGGTGGATCTGAATTACCTGTGAAAATGTGACTTCTCCAGCAATGATCCCACAGTGCTCAACTGCTTACAGCAGGGACCACACCATTCAAAGGTTTCACCCTACTCCCCTTGGTGTCCTTGGGAGCCCTCTCAGTCCTCAACATTTCTGAAAGGCCACATTTTCCCCCTCATCCCTGCTGTGTGAGAGCAAGAAAACAGACCCTGCGTGGCTACATTTAAAACTCCAGATAAACTTCACGTTGCCATCTGGTCCTGGGAAGAAGTCCTGGATCTCCCCAGCCTCTGGCTGAAGAAACAGTGCAAACCAGGTATGGGATTTCCACAGACTTTAAGGTGTTTATTCAAGCACTGAAAAGGAGATGCAGGGTGAGGATCTGACAAGGAAGGCAAGTGCTTTGAAACGGAACAGCCATTCGCCAGACTGTGCTCTGCTCTTAACCCCTGAAATGGCTGGCAGTGCCCATGGGCCTGCCACGACTGTTCACATGGATACCTGTAAGGAAAGCCCTGAGGAGCTGTGACACTTCTTTTCTTTTAGCTGGGTTAGCTGTGCTTGAAGTACCCTTGAGAGCCACCCTCTCAACCCCTGCTGAAACTCTAATCGCAATAAGGAAGAAACAGAGCAGCGAAATGACTGTAACATGTTTCTGCTCAAGCATCCTGCAGCAGAGGCAACGAGACCAGGCAGCAGCAGGATTTTATGTGGAACTAAAGGCATAAAAAGTGGACACCAAGGTGCTGCCCATCTGCTTGGGTGAATGTGGATGAGCCAAAGTACAGTGGAGCGGCCAAGACCCCTGTGGCTGTTAGATGTGAGGACGGTCCTTTTTCTTAGCACCAGGATACGCACATCGTGCACAGGAGAAACAGTCAACTCTACCGAGTGTCCCCTCCATTCAACCACAGCCTGAGAAGAGTGCAAAAGCCTGTGTTTTGCATCTTCTTTAACGGCATTAATTTCATTCTGCACAATACAGTCATATTTTGTGAAAAACATAGTTTAAAAATAGATTTCTCTTACACTCTAGACCCAAGTTCATTAACAATTTATCACTTTCATAATTCATTAGTTTCAATTTCCCAGGAACTGCCACCAGCAGTGATTTTTACATCGTGGTCAGAAAGATTAAACTCTGTAGGAAACCATAAAATTGAAATCCTGTAAGAAAGCATGAGTTGGATGCACAACAGAAGACTCTGGCAGAAGTCCAAACCAGGGGAGTTTCTGCCCTTCCTTGATGAGGGGAAAAAATAGAAACAACTGACAGTTTAATGAAAGAATCACTAGGAAAGACAAGAAAGACAAAACAGACCTGGGTTGCCCAAGACAGTCTAGAACTGTGCAACCAAAAAGGAAGCTACAGTTTAGACATCAGATGGAAGAAGCAGAGGCAGCAGATTACAGAAGAAATAAAAAGGCCTTGAGAAGAGAAAACAGATAAACAATGACAGTGTTGTACAAGAACATAGCACTTGAAGGTCATACAGACCATCCAGAAAGTCATCAAAAAGTAATATAACAATGTCAGGGACAGATACTAGGAACTTTCAAACAGAGCTGTTGCAGAAAGACACTGTAAACACCCAAGGACTTCCGCCAAGGTAATCTAAATTTCCCTCTATCCAGCTAAAGCTCTTTCTCTTAATACCACCACCAGCCTAGTGCATGAATAAGGGCCAGAAAGAGATTTGCACATGCTCAGGGAACTGAAGCAATAACCTGAAGGAATTACATCACGCTCTCACGCATCTCTGTAAAGCACGGCAGGTACAAGTGCAGTGTATTGTGACAAACGCAACAGCCTCAGCACCGGGATTACAGTAGTCACTGCAGTCCTCTATTACAATACTCATTCCCCCGGGGCAGGAAACTGCTAACCTGGCCCATGCAACAGCTAGGAACGTCAGCATCTGGAAGTAGGAAGGTCAGTAACCTCTGCCTTGGAGTGATCCCTTCTTCATAGCGAGTAAAGGGCTGAGGGTAGCAGAACAGCAGCAAAGCTGGCCAGTGCTGCTTACTGCAAAGGTCAGTGCAAGCAAGGTCATGGCAACTGGGGTATCAAGCCAGAGACTTACATTAAAGGAGGGAAACACCAATGAGAGGTCTGGTTAGGAGACTGTGGAGTTATAATCTCAAATCTTAAAATAGAAATAGAAAAGTAGAATCACTCCCATGATGACAAATCTCACAGTTTGCCAGAATCTGGAAAGATAAGAGCATCTCAAGCACATCCAAGCAGGACTTCTGAGGATGGTTGTGTTCTCAATAGTCCTCTGTCAACACAACTGCTGCAGAATAAGGAATTAATATCTTTGAATTCAGATGTCTCTGAAGGATTACACAGATATCAAAAACAGTGAATAGGACTAACAGTACCATTAGAGAAGAAGAAGCTGAAGTAATTGGGTCCCGTGAGCCTATGTAAGCAGTAAGAAGATGGAAATTGGGGTGGTTTGTCCATGTGACCAGAACAACAGGACTAGCAAACACAATTCTGATGGGAAAAATCAAAGAGGAAAGGAAGGCAGAATGCCCAGGGACAGTGTGACTCAAAAACATCAGCATCAGGATGGAGAAATGATGGGGAGATATAAAGAGTAAAGGAAACATGAAAACAGATTCCAGTCAGTGCCTAAAGATGACACTCTTCAGAGCATGTTGGTGTAGTAAAGGGAAAGATGAGACAATCATAAATATTTATAGCAGTTCATAACCTGGCCATGTCCTGTTCACTTATTGAGTTGCACAAAGGACACAAAAGAGAGTATGGTCAACAGTGAACCACTAATTCGTGTTACTAATGCTTGCATAACCCATAAAATTTTTTTCAATTAATTCTGATATCTTTGTTTCAGACTGCTCAAAATTGCCCACTGATCTAACATTTCCCCTTTTATTTCCTTAAGGTGACTTTTTTCCGTGGGCTTCTAAATATCAGGTAAAACTCAATATGCTGTGGCAATGTTTGGCTCACAGAACCCAGCCAATTTTTGCTGTTGCTTTTGATCATATTCTTGACATCCTGCCACTCTTCTGGTGAGATGTAGAGATTTTCTTGCTCTTCAGGTGCCCTGGGTGTAGTTTTGTGAGCCCAAGAAAGGTGAATTTTGTCTCTGCAGTTTTCAGCAGGATTGCAGCAGTCTGGCAGAAAAGTGTCTGCTTGTAGCTTTTGCGAAAGTCATGAGTTCCTATAAATGGCAACATCATGATCCTTCCCTGAGCGGCAGTGCTCATGTCAGTGAAATGACCCCAGCTACCCACAGCACATCCACAGCCAGAGAAAAGCACCTCTTCCTGACTGTCTTCTCAGAGCAGGGTGCCTTGAGGGCAGTAATGGCACTGGGGGAGAGACATGTTGTCCCCAGCAGTCAGCAGAGCCCTTTTAGCTGTACAAACTTGCTATTTTCTGCATCTTTCCAAGAATCAGAAACATGCAGCAGGATCCTCTTAATGGTCTCCACAAGCGAATGACAACCATTCCCACAAGAGATGTTCCTATACCGAACCCATTATCTGCCACCCGACAGCAAAGCAGTCAGGAAGCACTGCTTATCAGTGATGCCTGCTGGCAGTCAGCAAGTGTCTAGATAAAAACAGGTTAAGGAAAAAGTGTTATAGTTTTTCCTAAGGAAGACCTTCCCCACAGGAGATTGCAAGGTTTTCCCCATGGGTGCTGTGCTGGGAGTGGGTCCCAGTGGCTGCGGCAGTCCTGTGCAGGCTGCTTGACACTGTCACTGTTCAGAATAAATTTTGGGCAGAGTATTGGTCCTGATGGTGCTAGTACCTTAAGTAACGATCCATCTAAAGCAGTGTTTTTCTACTCTTATTTGTTTGCAGGCCACCCAAAAATGTCCCAGCAGAGCTGTAGGTCTCTCTATGATGAATTCCAGCCTGCTGACAGATACACTTGGTTTTGTTACCTTTTATGACCTCTCAGAGCAGACCAGGGACAGGCCAGTTTCTATATACCACCTGCTGAAAAATCCTGTCCTTAAGCTCCAGCAGTTTTTGTACCTAGACTGCTTTAGCTATATAGTTCCTGGTGATTTGTGGTGGTTTATGCTATTTAACTATATATGGGAGGAGGAGTAGCTGTACGGTGACAAGGCACTTCTATGTGGATACTCCTGACACTGAGGGGCTCAAACTAATATTCTTTTGTCTAAAATTCAAGCTCCCAAGTGGCAGAGCTTCCTGGCACAGAAACAATCATTAGTCTCAATCCATGCAATCCGCTCATGTCTGTAAACATGTACAGGTGCAGCCTGCTCTCCTACATACACCTGCAACTCGGGATGCCAAAATGAACATGTGGTTCTTAACAGAAAAAAAGTCCTTAAAACTGTCATCCGCACAAAGGGCTTTATTTAATTGCTGGAGATTTGAGTGAGTTCAGACTCTTGGGTTTTGGTTAATTCTCTGCAACAGCACTGGGTTTTGTCTTTATTTTTGTTTCCTGTGTCAGAGCTGTGAAACAGATGGATTTCAAACTATAGAAATTGTTCATGGTAGATGTTTAATGAAAATCCCTGACTGACACATGATTCTTACTAAAGAAAAAGAAAAAACTTGCTGAATATTTATATTTCTAGTTGTGGGAGAAGAGTGAGGGAAAGGGATTGTTTTGCTCATGGCATGTTTTAAACTCCACGTTGCAGTCTGGTATCAGTGCGCACACTGAGGTTGATCTGTTCGTGCTGATCCAACACAAATTGATGTTAGGAATGACTTCTGAGAATTACATGGCCCTTGCCTCTTTAAAAAATGCCTACACATTGGTGTATTCAGCCCAAAATAGCAACCTGCAGGGCCTGGGCTAGGACAGAGGGAGAAGTAAAGGAGGAAATGCCTTGTTTGGGGAATGAACTGTGAAGCTGAACAAGAGACAAGCTTGAGCATTTCCTTTCAGTGGGATTCTCTGCTGGCTGGAGATCAAGAGCCAGTGCACGGAGCTGGGGGAGAGGAGAGCCAGGCGGATATCTCCCTCCTGCAGGTGCTGGAGGCCCTGCTTTGTAGGGGAACTAATAACCAGGCAGGAAGGGCAAGGAGCTGGAGACGTTGCACAGGGCTGTGAATCATGGCAGACCAAGGAAGCTGAATCATGATAGCTGAGCTTCGTGTCCACAGCTCTGAACTGTGGCCTACAAAACAGAGCGAAAGAAGATGCAGAGTGGCTGCGGGCACCGCTATGTGGGTTTGAGCTGATGCTGCTCCCTGAGGACTCCTGCTGTGCTCCTGTGGCAGGAACGGTGCTGCTTTGGGGCTCCAGTCCTCCACCACCAGTAAGTGGGCATTTTTGAGAAACCACGGCAGATTTCCTTAAACTTGTCAGTCTCTGTTTGTGATGGTGTGTTGTGTACATACACGCACAGAAAATTTGTGAGACTATAAAGCAGAAGCAAAGATGGAGACCTCTCTCCTGCAGATCCATCTCTTTCTCTCTGCCTTGGGTTATCGGTCAATGTGAAATTTTCTCCACCAGCCGGTGAATTTTTTCTAGCTTAGCAGCCAAAAGCTCTATAATAACATGTGAGATTTGGGCTACACAATGCCATAGCATGCTGTTATAAAGGAGGTCATCTTGAAGAACTCTGCAATGTGGTGTAGATTGTATTTTGCCACTTAAAGGAAAGTGCTGTTGCTGTATAACACAATGGGAGGGAGAAGACAGGGGAGATACAAATAGGCTGTGCTCACACTGCCTGCGTGACCCAGGTCAGAGCCCACACACATAGTAATGAAATAGTAATTTCTATTTTTTTTACTTCAAAGCGCTTTGTCCATCCAGACCAAACCAGATTCCAGCATGGAGAGTCATAAGGTCAGCCCCATATGTATTGCAGATCTGCACATCCTTAGAGATAGATGGACTTGTAATGAACGCTTTGGCTGTGACCTGGGGTTGTTTTCTTCCCATTGTTTCTATTACTGTCACAACACTCTAATATCTTGAGCTAACCATTCAGAAAGCCTGACTGAGACATTTCTTCTCTAGTTTTTCCCTGAAGAATCTCATTGTGTTTCGCCAGTTCTTTATGCTTCTTCATATTAGTCCATGCAAATACTGGACAATCACAGAATACAAGATGTGTGAGCCAAACCCACCAGCTTTTTTATACCATACAGCTCAAAGAACACAGTTGTTGACTGTCTTTTTTGTTTTTCATCAGTCCTGTACCTGGAAGGATCTTTCCTTGTATTTGAGGATGTCTTCAAACTGGTTGCCTTCTACTGCGTCAGTAGGTGAGTTGGATTCATTGCTTCCATGGAGGGGTCACTTTGCTCTCCCCTCTGGACTGCCTTTCCCCAGTATCCAGTCACAGCACAGCCCCAGCTGTTTCCTCCAGTTTCCTCTAACCTGCCAGACCAGGAGGTATTTCAGATGCTACAATGGGGCCAGATCACCCAGTTTCTATCCAGGCACACCATAACCACAGCTGTCCGTGAAGCTGGAAGCTTTGTCTGAGGAAGGTCCATAGGGCTGCATCCACAAAGGACCGAGGCACAGGACTGGGGCTAGCAGGGCAGGGAGGAAAAAGGTTCCTGGGTTAACCATCTCTTATTAAAAGCAGCTTTAAGCATCCACCCACACCTGGCAGTGACTTAGCAAACCTGCTAGCAGACTATTGCCTGTGGGAGACTCAGAGCACTCAGTCACCTACGAGGAATCTATCAAGGAGTGTAGCCCTGAAACGATTTCTGTTCTTTAGCCAAAATTTAAAAATAAAATAAAGCAATAAAGAACAGACCTTGGTTGTTTGCTCAGCGCAGAAACACCAAATGTAGTGGGCACAGAGATGGGAAAGACGTGTAAAGTCATTTTCATTAGAACAAGCTTTGATCAGCAGCTGATGAGTCCCTCTGTGTAATTTAACTTGTGTGTCTGCAGTCTCCTCTAATCTGTGCATTTGTGCTAAACCCACTGCAGCGATACCTCCACAACCTACTTACCCCATTCCTGCTGCAGCAGGCCTGGTTTTGAGTTGGATGTAAACTTTTGACCTCCCCTATATAAACTTACATGACTCTTAAAGTAGTTATTTCCATTTAAGAGGGGAAAGCAGATTCAGGATATGTTTACAAGGCAATTGTGTTAGTGACTTGGTTAGGTCACACAGTAGGAACAGTCTATCTATGGTATGATATAGCGTTCTACAGCTTACCCAGCCAGTAATACTCACACTGTTTTGGGGGCTGCTTCTGCAGCCAGCTGAGTTCAATGCTGCTGGGCCAGGACTCCTACCCGTACGCAAGGGACCTYGCTCTGTCTCGCCCCCATCAATGAAAAGACATTTAGCCATCTACATGTGTATAGACCCTATAGAATGGGCATAAATTAACCCCTGGCCACATATAAAGATTTCTGTCTTACCAAAGGAGCAAAGAAGAGCCCAAATGCAAACAAGAATTGGGCATTTCTAGTCAAATGGCTGGTGGGAGGGAAAATCTGCTCGCTTCTGCTTTCCTGCAGAAAGGATCATGGCTTAAAAAGAGTCCCAGAAAGAAAGAAAAACTTTTCTGTTAGTTCCTATTATAGATGTTACTTCTGAGTGTCAAATACACATTCAGATGGTTCATGTGATTTCTCAGGTCACTGTCAAAAGACAAGGTAAATATGGAATAATTTTCTGAGAGAAGCAGGTAATAGAAAGGCTGCTTAGCCAGTGACCTACCATTTGCTGGCTGCTTGTAGGAGCTCTCCGTGATGGTGAGTGAAGTGGCCTGTTCTCAGGGCTGTAGTAAATAGTCATCTATAAATAGCTGGAAACATCTTATCAGGGCTGACAGGCTCTTCTCAAAAGAAAGTTTGGCCTGGCTAGATTACCTCAGATCACAAAAATAACACCTGTAGGTAACAGGTGACTTGGTGGCTTCTCTGCAAGCTGCTGCCCCATGAATAAAACCAGATTTTTTTCTATTAGGGTAATATCTTCATGTTTCCTGATTTTTAGATTTTATTTTTTTACCAAAGAATAAAGGAAAAAAAAATAGAAGGGAACTACTCATGTATATAACAATAACAAACAAAGAAAGCAGAAGGTCCATGGACCCTCTTCTTCTTTTAAACCTGATATCTGCTGTGAAAAAAAAATAATCCTGGGATCACATCAATTTATGTCAAACAATGTGACAACAGAGTGCTCAGTGGTGCACAGAGAACCCATGGAGTACACAGTACATCAGTGAGATATGTATCTGTTAATAATGGCAAAAATAGCCCCCCTGCATTCATCTGTCAACAGATCAGTCATCCCCAGGTCTGCAGTCACGCGCATTTTTGGGTGTGTATTTGCGTAGCAGAGACCACCTACTCACAAGGGCAGCTTTTTCTAAAATAATTTCCTGCAGACTGCAGAACATTTTGTTAAACTTTTTAATGTGTAAAATGATCCTGTGCCATTCCTTGCTACCTTTTAGGGACTATTATTACTGGCTTTTCTAGTCCTTGTTAGAATGGGAACTGAGGTAGGAACAGGTTTAGCAAATTGTCATTGGGCAAGAGGCAAACCTGAACAGTTGACCGCCAGCCTAAGAGCTCCATTAAATTATTTGAGACTTAGGGTGTGTTTCAGTGAAACCCAACTAACATCCTCTGAGAAAGTGCATCTTCTTTTCAGCAAAAATACAGCATCTTTCAAGAAACTAAGCAGTCAGAAGTCTGAGAGCGGAGAGTAGAGGGATATATCTTTTCTCAGTGTCATGCAGCACTTCATCGTTGTCTGTCACTTCACCCAGGGGCCACCCTTCCCCAGGAGAGGTCTTTCTTCCCTAACCCCACTGTGTCTTGCCATGTCCCTGTGCCTTACACTTACACTGATTTTTAAAAGAGGAAGCAGGGTGGGGAGAGAGGGGTAAACAGAAAGAAAAAAGACAGCAAATCCCCTCCACACCAAAAAGAATGGCTTTTCTAATTACAGTAATTACCATTTGCAACACCTCACTTTTCATGGGAAGGTATTTCAACCCTTGTGGCCTCCCCTGAGGTGAGAGGCATTCCTGCTGTTTTCTGAGGAAGAAGCCAAGACACAGTGATTAAGCCAGCGGCACAGCATGAAGCATCGCCACAGGAGCTGGTGATCTCTTGTGAAATCAGAGCAACCCAGGCCAGCAAAATGTCCACGATGCCTTACTGGCCGTGAGACCTTCCTTTGACAACATCCAGGACTTTGCAGAACAGGGCTGAAATTGTGAGCCAATTCAATCACTAAAACCAACAGTAAAATCTGGAGTTCCTAACAATCGTGGGGTTTATTCTTTTGTTGGTTTTTCACTGCGTTTCTTTTTACAGGGATTTGCTGCCCTTCACCCTGAAGCTGCCACAAGCAATATTAGAAGCCAGTAGCTTTCAAGACCTTGAAATTATCTCTAGTCTGGGGATAGGTAAGTCCCTCGAAGCAACCAGAGTTTCACTCAGACTTGTGAGAACCATGGTGCCTCACACAGACATAATGCAACTGGAGGATAGATGGACTATTGTCTTCAGAATAGCTGAGGAGGCCTGAATGCAAGAGAGAAGATGTTTATGATCTTTATGTTTATAGAAGCACACTGAAAAAAAGGCCACTTGCCCCTTTGGACATAAACCTCCACTTGGACTTCTGTGCAGGGCGTGGGACCTACAGTCTAACTGTATAAGCTGGGACTTTCAACAACTGAAGTGCGGCACAGCCTCTCAGGATAGCTTACACACATTGGAAGTAGGTGGCATCTGAGGTATATGAAAAGAGGAAAACGCCTTTGCAATTTCCCCTTCTGATGTGTGGGGGCAATGCTGATGGAAGCGTGATATTTTTGAATTTTGATATTTCTGCTTCCTCTTGCAGGATTTCTAGCTGGTAGAGAAATGTGTAGTGTCCCAGCATGTTCCCTCGCCTCACACTAATCAGATACAAAAAGGAATGTTATTTTTAGTGACAGCACCAAACGAGCAAATTTTAGATTAGATGTATAAAGTTACAGAGTTGGGAAATGCAGTTCTGTTAACTAAAGGAGTTCTCCTTCCTATTCCTTCCCATTTAACACTTGAGACAGCTATTACAGTTAGCCACTCTCATGCTACTTTGCTTTTCAGTTTTCCCTCAGCTGTTGAAAACAGCCAAACAATGGTGAAAGCTGAAGAGTTAGCTCACTTAGAGATACTCACTAGAGCACCCTGGGGCTTTGGGGATCTATTTTTGGATCTTCTGCATTATACCTCCCAGCATGGGCAAACCCCACTGGTTTCAGTTCAGGCAGCTTTGTTGAATTTGACCATTGGATTTGCCTCTAACACTTTCAACATCCTCTATTTTGAATATGTTCCAATTTGTCAAAGCATCTTTGAGTATGGGTGTCCAGCCAGCACTTATTGCTTAAAGAAAGCTCCTTTGCAACTTTATTATTAATTTTATTATAACAAGTGTAAACATTTGGATTCAAATGTAAGAAGTGTATCATGATTCTCCAACCTTCTGTGTCATTTGATCCAGCAGAGGARATCCTGACTCAGGCAACAGTCTCCAGCAACTTCTGAAAGGAAGGATTAACTAAAGCACAAGCACCAAAGCAACATTGGTTGTAGCCTTCTTCCTTCTCTCCTGTACACTGGTGGTCATATAAGTGGTGGTGCTTGGAGGTTTGCTTGCCAAAGCACATTGCATGCCAGGAAAGTTTCTGACAACAGAAGAAACCTGCTGTTGTGTAAAGATTTCCTGGGAAATGATGCTAGCTTCTTGGAGTGCCATGCTCTCTCAGTAAAGTCAAACAGGCTGAAGTAATGAGTGATGCTGTTTACTGCTTCCTGGAACAAAATTTTGTGGGTACAAATGGGTATACAAACAATAAGTGCTGCCCGAAGTGGCACTCCCAAAGGAAAGCTAGCATTGTTTGAAATTCTCATATGTTTCTTTTTATTTATTTCAAAGTGATATGTTTTTTGAGGGGGTAGAAGTAAGATGTCTACCTGCAAGCTGGATTGTTCCACAAAGGATCTGGCTGTTATGTATGTTGTCAAAGAGGATGTACTGCAGGCCCTCTAGTCCTGACCTCGCTGGTACAGAAGGCATTTTAGCAGGAGAATTAGTGTGATTGCACTGCACAAAGAGCACATACCATCACAGACATGCCAAAGTCGCAAAGAACTGCTTAATTATCCCTCCCAGAGTGTAAGCTAAGGGAAGAGCCAGGACAGCAATGGGAGACGATCAAACTGCTTTTGCTGCTGTATGAGACAGCGTGGCTGGGCTGGGAAACACCCTCTCTGAAGCAGCTGCGTAACCCTTGGTAAGACCACCTCATCTGGTCCTTCACAGTCCGAGTGGAGCACTGCATTTTCATCAGTGTCTTATCCTGACCACTACTGAGAAAAATAACCAACTTCCCTTTTGTGGATTGGTTTAGTCACCATTTCCTCAGTCCATGAGACTCCATAGCATTATATTCTGACTTAAACAAGCAACTTCCACTGTCTTGCATTTACTGATACCCAGTAGAGTTGGAGCGTTTAAAGGAAATCATACCCCAGACAGTCTCAGACGTGAGGGGGTTGGCAGCATGYGGTTGCATCTGCAAGGCTGCTCCCAAGTTCTGTTGTCAAGAGTACTGCTGTTCCTGGCAACACTTTAATTTTAAGTTTCTTTGTTCTCCTCCCTCTCGTGGCAGGAAATCAGAGAATAAAGCTGTTCTAACCTCAGCCTCCCTGYGAAAACATGGTGACATGCTTATGAAGTCAAATTAGCCAGGGACACTAGCCTACACAGCAAGAGGCTAAATCGGCAATTTTATCCTGATGGGAATGGACAGTCTTTTAGTTCACCTGTGCATGGCTTACTCTGTGCCTATGTTATAGAAATGCTTGGTTAGAGGGAGCGGAGGGGCAGCGAGGAGTCAGCCTGCCCGTCCTGCCCTGCCTGCAGCACTTGCACCCGCTGGAGGGAAGGGGACAGTCCCTGTCCCTTGGGCAGCTGGCTGTGCCCCAGGGGACCTCATCGCTGGCAGAAGGAGGCAAGGCCAGCACTGGGCTCAGGGCACCAGGGGGGAAAGGCAGAGGCCTGCAGAGGGCAGGTCATGGCAGCGGCAGAAAGAAGATGGCTTTGCCAGCAACAGTGTGGAGCCGGCTGCAAGCAGGAAGCCATCAAAAGTCAYGGCTGCACCGGGGAGCAAAATGGGACGAAGTGGCCTGTCTTTGGGGATGCAGTGGGCAAGGGAGAGATTTTATCTGAATGTGTTTCACCCACAAGTTCTGCGGTGGCTTTAGTTGAAGAGTTTCTTTGCTCTGTTTTGAGTTCTGCTATGACCTTCCTAACTAGAAGTCCCTTTGAGCTTTTCTGGGGTGCTGGTTTTTAGGAAGAGGCACAGACAGACCCTGCTCAGGGCTCTGGCCAGCTCAGCCCTGCACCCCCTTCCCCGTGATGGGCTGGGGGCTACACTGGTGCAGCCGACAGGAGAACAGGGCCCTGGCAAGGCACAGCTGAAGGCACCGTCCTGAGAGCTGTACCACGTGCTCAGCACTGAGGGTCATCCCACGCGTGTGCAGCCCCATCCATCCCCTCTTGGGCCCGGCATGTGATGTTTTTGCAGTGAGACAGGCTTGACACCAAGCACAGGGCAGGGTTCAGGCACTGTGTGGCAGCTCCATTTGCATAAGTCCACCCAAAAGAGTGTGCCATCAGTGTCAGCTCTGCATCCAGGGACCAAGCATGCTGAAATAGTTATTTAGTTATCTGCATCCTTGTGTTTCCAGGATTTCCCATCTTCCCCTTGTCCCTAAATCTGTGGGCATCTATACAGTCCTCACCCAGTGAATACCCTCAGAGGTTTATACCCTTTTCCTTGGTCAGAACACATGGGGTTTGCAGGATCCTGTTTCCTGATGCTTCCAGTAGTGGACCCTGGATCAGCAGCTCTAAGAGTGATTAAAAGCAATCAGACTGGTAAGGCAAGCAGGTTTGAAAACTCACCTCTGGGGGAAGGGGAAAAGGTTAAATGTGATACTGAGTCTATTCAAAAGATGTACAAATGCTTTGTAATTTTTTTAAAACAAGTTATTCAAAGACAACTTCTAATAAGAGGTTTGTGACATACAGAAATGACTACTTGCATCTGAAACACCATCTTCCTTTTCCAGTCACAGTTGATGGCACTGAAGTACTTTTAACTATTCTTTAGTCCTTCAGTATACAACCTTCCTGTGTACACAGTCTTTTGCACCATCTTTCCTCTCTTACACCTGCAGGCAGGCAGTCTCACGGCAAGGTGCAAAACAGAGTGGGCATGGCTATGGATAATTGTCATCCAGAGCTATAGACATTAATTTTAATCTGTGGAAGGTATTTAAAAACATATATTTCCGGACTGGTTGTACTGCAAAGCAAGATCAGACCTCTGTATAGAACAGACTCTGCCACATGAGCTTGTTGCATAGTAGAGTCATCTTCATCTGATGTCTCTTGTGCTGCCGGTGCCTGTTGGATCCAGGCTGTATATCTCAGCCCTGCACCTTCCCACGGTCAGCAAGAGGGAGACAGAACTTGCCTGGGGTCTTCACACCCTCACCTCAGGTATCCACAGCTATTTGCATTTAGATGGCAGTGATCACTGAACAAGCCGTAGACCCCTTTTCACAATCATTCATATTTGTTACTTGTACCTTCCTGCTCACACTGCATAGGCTACACAGCATTAACAGTTTTCACTAGATGAGTGTCCTAAAATTGGCAAGAAAGAGACTTCTGGTGAAGCTTCTGAGCTTGTCCCCTGGTTTGAAGCATCTCACACACATAAAACAGGCAACTTTTTCTTCGCACTGTTTTGTCCATAGGTGTGAAAGCTTGTGTACCATTTCTTTTAACAAAAAGTAGGACTTCTACATACCGTTAGCAGTTAAAATTCTCTCAGAGCATTTTTTCATTCTTCTTTTCTTTCTTTCTTTCTTTTTTTTTTTGGACAGATTTCTGGGATTCCTCCTTAAACCACAGAAGAAGAGGAGAGGAGTTATCCCACCCTGCAAAAGACTCTGCTTTCAGCACTGCCCAGGCAGACAGTTTAAGATCTACCCAGTGTTTTGCAAGCAGCACAAACCACTGCTCATGTGAAATTGAGCTGTCAATAGGAAATGACAGGCTGTGGTTCGTGAATCCTATTTTTATAGAAGAGTGCAGTAATCCTTTTCCTCCAGATGCACCTCCTCCTAAAAGCCATGCTGTGAGTGCTGATCTCCCCCCTGCCACCACGCTCGCTGAAAGGAAGTCTCCCCGTCGCCCCCCTCCACCTCCACCTTCTCACGCTCTTGTTCAGAAATCTCCGAAGCTCCTGCGGGATCCCATGACTGCCTGTGAAGAAAATAAGCTGCTTCTTCAGCCACTAGGAAAGAGCATCAAGGAAATGAAAATTGAGGGCGGTGACAACAAAGAAGAAGAAGGGAAGCAGAGATGCTCAGTCAACGAGCCCTTGGCAGTGAGCCCCAAGAAGGGCTCCCAGCCCTCTGTCCCCCCGCGGAGGCGGCTGTGCGAGAGGACCTTGGAGGACAGCTGTGTGGGTAAGCCTGGAAGTTGTGAAATGCTGAAAGGGGAACGGACAGAAGAAAAACAAGACAAAAGTACAGAGAGCAGAGATAAAAGGTCGCTGTGCAAAAAGGCTGTAGAAATGCCTGGGGAGGTTCCCAAAAGGGCTGTATCACAGTTTCAGGAGACGAAGCCCGAACCTGCAGAGAAGAAGGAGGACATGCCTGAGATACAAAGCAATGCCATTGAGAAAGAAAAGTCACCTCCTATCCCACCACCAAGAAGGAAGAGGCTTTCCCAGGTACCGAGGATCCCCAGCTCCTGCCAGTTGAAGCAAAGAACAGTGGCAGAGACGGTCACGGCCACGGTGCAGGCTTTGTGCAAGAGCAGCTCAGCTACAGTGGCAGGTGGTGCCACTTGCACACACACCAAGACTGAACTGGGACATGGCCGCAAATCCGCCAGCTCAGCTGAACTGAAAGGTTCGCACTCCTCCCTGGAGGGCCCAGGAGGCAGCGCTGTGGCTCAGGCGTCAGCATCCGAGCCAGACTCCTACTCCACCAGCAGCACAGAGGATGACCTGGAGATGCTGAGCAGTTCGTCCGGTAAAAAGACACACTCCATGATCTTGGGCAAGGCCAAGAACAGGCTGTCCTTTGTGAGCCTGTCCAATGTCTTCACAGTCTTTTTGTCTAGCGACAGGAAGCTACAGAAGAAGATAGTGGAGCTGGCACAGGACAAGGATTCGTACTTTGGCAACCTGGTGCGAGACTACAGAGTGTACAGTTTAGAGATGATGGCAAAGCAGAGCTCCAGCACAGAGATGCTACAAGAAATCCGGATGATGATGACACAGCTGAAGAGTTACTTAGTGCAGAGCACCGAGTTGAAACCTCTGATAGACCCAGCCTCCTACACCGAGGAACAGTTAGGTAGGTGACTGTGCTTTACTCATCCTTGGGGAGAATTTGGGAAGGTGAGGAGGAAGACAGGATTATGCAGACACAGGTTCTGCTTTACAGAATTATAAATCATCTCCTAAAAGCTGAGGGGTGCGATTTGAAGTCTACTCTGTGGTTGCTAGAGCTTGGAGGAGCAGCTCTAAAAACTGGGAGACCAATGAGGGGGAAAATCCCATTATGAATGTTTTAAAGGGAAGCGTTTAAGCAGAAGAGGGGTGTGTGTGTGTGTGAGACATATATGTATGTATATATGCATATGCATACAAATATGAGTGTGTGTGTGTGTATATATATGTGTGTACGCATAGGCGCACACACACACAGAGCTGTGTTCACTGGAAACACGAAAGGCCAGCTTCGCCCTGCACAGCTGTGTTCCCCATGGCCTTCCACATCCACTGCCCCATGCTCTGCAGTGAGGATGGAGAACTCCCTGTGTATGGCAGCCAGATCAGGGGTCAGTCACTGTCTCACAAGGAGGGACAAGACTATGATGATTTTGAGTGGCAGGTTGGAGGAATCACTTGATCCCGCTCTGTGCTCCTCAGAGCTCAAAGGCGCGGAAGAGCTCCCTGCTGCAAGACCATTGCTGGCTCCAAAATGCAGCATTCACCTCTCTTTGCCACAGACATAGTTTGCCTTTGGGGAGGAAAAATAATATTTTTGGCTGTTTAGGGGTGTTTTGTTGCTTCTCATTCAATATTCTGTGAGGGAGTAACGTGCTACTTCCCTCCTTGCTAAGAAATTGACTGGCCTGTTTAATGTACATTCATGAGGGGATATACAAAAAGCTGTAGGATTTTTTATCCCAGCCAAAGCYGTACAGCCAGAAAAAGCATGCATGCATGCACTCACATGCTCTTTTGACTTAAAACTGTTTCTTGAGGACCTGAGAACTAACGCAGAGCTATTTATGAGATCCCTAAGTTGACTTAAAGCAAGTTGGGAGCTTGAAGACCCCCAACACAGAACATGGCCAGCCACAGAAGTAACCAGGGATTCCGGGGGATCCTGCAGCTCCAATATTAGGTGGGACCCAGCTAAGTGGTGAACCAGGACCTAGAGGCACTCAGCTGTCAGTCTCAGCAGGCCCTGCTGACTTCTTTCTCACCCAGCAAAGGCTTCACATGATCCTGCAGTTTGCTCAGCAGAACAGACCTGCTGCCAGCCCCTTGCCATAGCTAGGAGAGGGGAGCTAGTTTCACTTCTCATGCACTTCGTGTAACACCTGCAATTTTTGTCCCAATAACCCTTTTCTTGGAGGCAGAGGGGGTGTCAGCACAGAGAAGTCTGCCTTGAATCTTGATTAGGGAAGGTGGAGAGGAAGCAGAAAAAAGTGTCTTTGTTCTGCTTGGCAAGGATCCCCCCACGTTCACACAGACACACCTGGTTAGATCTAGCCCTGTTCACTGGCAGTTCCTTAACAGGATGATATGGCCCAGTCAGCCTAGGGAGGACTGTCTTCTCCTGTGGAGGACAGGGATTCCCACTGTGGAAGATTTACCATTTGAATTTGTCCTGCTTTAGGCTGACTGATCCTCTGGATTCTTTAAAATCATTGCATTTTGTATACATAAATGTAACTGCCCTCTGTTTCATTCCTCAATGACTGAGCGGATGAACTCTTTTGCCAGTGACCTTTTTGCTTCAGTGCAGGGGTGACAAGAGGATCCCTTGCAGTTTCTCTAGCTCTGCCTCTGGTTTCTAGCAGTCAGACAACAGACTTTCTCACAGTCTCTCATGCTTCCTTTTTTCTCCTGCTAAATATTAAGCAAACGCTCAGCCCACACAGACTATTTCCTCATCCACAGGTGGCATAAAAGGTGACTTAAGTATCAGTAAGTTAGAGTCACTTGAGGGTGAGAAACTTCTGACCAGATGTTGGTGTCTGCCTCTGAGCTGGTGGCTACAGCCCCTTTTCAGTCACTGTGGAGAAAGGGGCGCTTTGAGGGTGCAGTTGATTCCGTCCCAGAGTGAATATCTCAAACAGGTCAGAGGGAGATGTCAGAAGGGACATGAGTTGAATCCTCCCTGGGCATCTGTAAGGGCAGGGCTGTGAAAAGAAGCAGCTAGGTGAGGTTCCTCATCTCTTCCCAGAGTTGGCTTTCCTGCTGCCTGACAGTGCCACGCTGGTCAGCCAGGAGTCAGGCAAAGACAGCAGCGGCTGCTGGTAGCAGGAGCTCTCCTACGGCTCCAGTGGCAGAGACCACACATTGTTGTTCATCTCAAGCCTATCCAGGGCTTCTGGAGGGTGTTGGTAATGAATCGTTTACTTTCTGGGATGTAATTTCTGTTCCTGCTCACAGCTATGCAGTAGTGCATGAATAACCAACTACATGCTTCCTTAGGAGTTTTACTTGCACCTGTACTACTGTGTTGATTATTTATCACGGACTTTTGTGTTCTCCCTTCTCTATGCAGAAGTGATTGCTGAGACAGCTTTGTACAAATGTGTCCTGAAACCTTTAAAAGAAGCCATTGATTCTTACTTAAAAGAAATCCACAACAAAGACGGATCTTTACAGCAGCTAAAAGAGAACCAACTTGTGATACAAAATACAACTACCACTGACCTAGGCATCACGACCAGTGTGCCTGAAACCGTTGTGCTGGAAAAGATCCTTCACAAGTTCACAACCATGCACAAGGCCTACTCCCCAGAAAAGAAGATTGCCATCTTGCTGAAGTCCTGCAAACTCATCTATGACTCCATGGCTCAGGGAAACCCAGGTACAGCACTCCTACTGAAATGGTATCCCTCACTGGTCCTTCTCCATGTATCAAAGGAACAGGGTTTATGATATGGTTGATGTGATAATATTCAGATTGGAGCTAACAGTGATTGTCAGTGTGTTTGGTATCAGCTGTCCAAAGGTTCTGTTCAGAATGGGCTGGTTAGTGACTGTGAAGTTCTCTGCACTAATAACAGGTGTAAGATGTTACCTGGTTAACTTTAAGCTCCATAACTCCAAAAAACAGATGTCTGTAAGTGTGTGTTTTATGGGTAATGTCCTTTTTGCACAGGTCTTCACACAGCACTCCATAAATCCTCAGAGCTCTGTCCCAGCTTGTAGCAGCTTAATGGTAAATTCTAGGAATGGGTCTTTGGGAAAAGTCTCTTGATTTACTTTATAAAGTTTTGCCTAAATTGAGGAGGAGACGCAGAACGCTAGTGCTGTTTGTTACTAATTCCTGATGCTCCAGTAAATCCCAAAAGCCCCTACTACGCTTCTTCGGCGTGAGGAATTATGCGCTCTGAGTATAAATACAACTTGAGCCTCAAGCCAACCACTAAATGCACACGTTAAGCCCTTGGCCTGCAGACAGGCTGCATTTTTGCAGATAGACCAGGAAGCCCTTTCCTCCAGGAATCTGCCTTGCCAGTTTAAGAGCTTTCTTTGTATATTGGTGAGCTGATGACCAGCCATGCATAAATTTGAAGAGAAGCCAGATATGAATTTGCAACAACGTGTGGTTGTTCAAGAACTCACAATCTCCACAGGTGCTTTTAGCTGTTCTGCTTTATTTTGTACTGACAACAGCCCTGGAGCACTCATACGGGAATTGTTGTGTCCCTTCTGAGCCTCACCTCAGGGTCATCCCTTGGACAGTATGCAGCAAGGTTCCGTGACCAATCTAGACACATTAACAGCAGAGCAAAAAGCCACCCCAGGGCTGAGCCTGAGCTGCAGGGTGTGATAGGACCTCTGACTGTCTTCAAGTATTATGAGAAGATCTGGACACATGTAGGGGAATTTGCTGTAACTTTGTTAAAACAGTTGTGTTAAGTTTGAGAGTAAATTTGGTATAGATCAAAGATTCGCATGCCTCATTAAAAACCCACATAGGAGACACAGTCTCCTTCCGATGCTAGTGGTACGTTACGTATCTGTCACACCTCAGCTCAGGGCTGGAATTTCTCTGTTGCAGGAAATGCCGTTGTGTCATTTTACATAACAGAAATCAGGGGTCAGGGAAATAATTCAAAAAACCCTATATGTTTTAAAAGATTGGCATTCATGAAATCAGAGGATTTCATTGTGGCTTGCTATGCTAACCAAAGCGCTTCATTTCGGCCCGCTCAGCTGTTTTCTCATGTTGAGTACTACTGCAAGCAGGGTGTAGGTCAGAAGCTGACTTCATCTCTGTGCGTCCAGTTCCCAGTTTCTCCAGTATATATGATCAGTGATGCATATCAGGGCCTGGTCAGAAGAAAACTGGCCTGGCATTAAGGAAATGTACCCCAATGAATTCAGACCAGAAAAAGAGGTTAAGGGGAAGAGAATGCTATAGTCTAACTCCCAGAAGACAGTGGACTCGGAGAGAAATTGAGTGAAACATCCTGTAGACCCACTTAGAAGTGAAACGTGTGAAACCTCTTCAACAGAATGAACTGACCCCAGATCACATTGATTTTCCACCTGGCAAAGACAAGCATTCAGCAAACTGAAATATTTTTCTGACAGGGAATTCCCAGCTGGTGGTGTGCAGAAGAGAGTGCTGCGGGCTGCTCAGACCAGATTTCAGCGGGTAGGAATTCTCCTCCTGCTCTCTGCCCATCTCGAGAGCAGTGGCCCAGGGCCCCTTTTGCTTTCAGCCAGCCCTGAGGCAGCACAGTGCTCTTTGCACAGGAAGAGCAGAGGCCACGCTCGGCTTCCTGTGCAATGGTCTGTTCTTTTAGCCCCTTTTACTCACTGCTGAATTAGAAAGTTCCCTCCTCTTCCACGATCAGAGCAGGTGGAACACAAAACTAATCATTCCCTTTGCTGCAGGACCAAAATCAGTCTACCTCTGTCAGAAAAATTATCTGTTCCGTAACATGATAACTATTTATGTTGTCTGGTTTAATTTGCAGTTTGGCAGCTCAGGCCAGGTCTTTATTCACTTTAGGCTGACCATAGGACAAGCTGACCTGAGAATATGGTTTCATATCTCAAAGCAAAGTACAAATACCACCAAATCAAGCACCCTTTTTTTTCAGACCTGTATGAAAACACAAGTTTTTTAACATTTTGAGGCCCATGTACAGCAGTCCAGGYTCAGCCAGGGTGTCCCAACAGGTACCAAGTTTTCTTTAAAACTAGGGATAGGCTTACTCAGGAACATCTGTGTCTGTGGTAGTGCCCATCTTTGCACTACTGAAAGAGTCATGAAACTTTGAAGTCAGCCTTCACTGACTCCATGTATGTTGAGCCATTTTAAGAAAGGAGGAGTTCTTTGGTTTGATTGCAATTCATACTACATGACAAAATCTGCCAGAAAAAACGGCTGTGTTTAACTCCCTGATACTTAGACTGTGAACTGAATGGGTCAGATCCTCAGCTGGTTTAAACTAACATTTCTCCCTCAAGTTGAAGGCAATCAACTTGTGGATCTGATTCCTCACAAGGGAGCAGGAAGGCAAGTTCACAGTCTTTGTCAAGACACCTTTCTCCCAACAGACCTCTGAGTACAACTACAAGATAGAGATCTATGTTGAAGTAGGACTCATCTACAGCTACATCTAGCTGTAGGTGGCCACAGATAAGTATCATGTCCAGCTTCTCATTATAGACAATGGGGACTTAGTCGATGGAGTTCAGTTGATTCATCTGGCTAGATGTAGGTGTCTGCTTTAGGGTGAGATGACTCATGACAAACTCCACTGACGATATTGATTAGTTCATCACTGGCTATAAAAGGAGTTTAGGGGTACTGGTTCAGATGTTCACAGGTACAGTGTAGGCAGTGGTATTAGTAAATGAATCCTCCCCAAAGGGACAATTATGATAGCATTGCAGTGTCTCACTGAGCTTTTCCAAGTTCTGTGCAAACTTAAATAACAGCAACATACGCCTCCAAGAATGTGACCTACAATCTAAAAATATGTAACCTGCCTGCTAAAAATACTAGGAGTAGTTAGTAAGAATAATATGCATTAAAAGAATAGAAAAAGAAGAGTTTGGAAACCCACCCCACCCCCCACAAACTGGCTGGCATTTTTTTGTGGCATTTATTTATCTGTGCACTAGAAAAAGTAAGAGGCAGGACTCATGGGGAGCTGTAAGCTCCCAGCTCTCTGACTGCTTCTACGTTTGGAAGGCATGCCCCAATACCCACAGGAAGAGTTGGGCGCATAGCTGATTTATATAGGAGCACTGTGATCTCATGTAGAAAAAACTGCTTATTATTTATCTTTCAGAAATACCTTTATTCAGACAAAATGACAAAGGTATATTGTGTGGTAGGAGTAGAATGAGAATCTCTGCTTTTCGCTCTATCAAAAACACAAGTGACACTTGTGGAGTGATAAACAAGATGCAAATCTGCAATATGTGTGGTGTGTACTGGCAGTGGTGAACCTGGAGCGCCTGGCCTTGTGCTACCTGGGAGCTGCCACTCTGTGGAAGAGAACTGATGGAAAAGCGAAAATAGAGGAGCAGTAGGCATTGTTTTATGAAGAAATACTGTGAGACAAACAAGCCAAACTTGAGCGGGGAAAAACTTGAGGTCAGTCCATGAGCGGGGAAGATCAGGCATGGAAAGGCTCTGAGCTTAAGTTGGAAAGATGGGGAGACTGCTTTCTAAGGAGATTCAAGAAGAATGAACAGAGGAACAATTTTCTTACTGCGACATTTTTAACTTGTGGACTACCTAAGGTTACGAAGCTTCATTTTTGGAGTATCTTTGAACTGCACAGGGAGCTGGAGTATATAGTTCAAAACTAGTTCTGTACTAGTCATGGAGTTGGCTAGGTGACTGACCCTAAAACATCTGATTTAATAATTTCTATTGCATAGTTTTGCATGGCTAATGCATAGTCTGCTTTTGCAAAAAGAGGATAGATAGGACATACATTCCATTGGAACATTTCTCTTCCTTAGATGTTAGGATTAAGTTTGTCATCCCCTATAGAATTGAGCAGCCGGATATTAGTTGCCCTGATGCACTCCTATATGGCTCTGCATGAGGCATGGACAGGAAGCAATGCATCTTCAGTGGGATAGCTGAGCTTGTGAAAAGGAAACCGGGAGGTGTGTGGAAGACAACTTCCTGACGCAGCTGGTGAGGGAGCCTACCAGGGGAGGTGCCTCRCTCGACCTGCTGTTTACGAACAGAGAAGGACTGGTGGGAGATGTGGTGGTCGGAGGCCGTCTTGGGCTTAGCGACCATGAAATGATAGAATTTTCAATTCTTGGTGAAGTAAGGAGGGGGACCAGCAAAACCGCTACCATGGACTT
>JAYKAV010001566.1:945120-1037785 GCA_035582835.1 Phoebastria nigripes
CTTAGGGACATGGTTTAGTGGGGCATGGTGGTGTTGGGTTGATGGTTGGACTTGATGATCTTAGAGGTCTTTTCCAACCTTAATGATTCTATGATTCTATGATTCTATGAAACTGGCCTCAAACAGCAGAACTACACTGCTGGTTCTACAGCAGCCAGTGTAGAACCGATGCTAGAAGCTCCTAAAACTCTCAGAGCAATCCCACCACACTGCTCATTATCGCATCTCACTTCTGAGAAGGARAATAAAGCTATACATAACAGTTTTACTTTGGTATCTTTAGGAAGAGGATATTTGTATTTAAGTTACTATTAATGAAGTTTGATGGACTAGAGATTATATCTTTTTGCTGGCTAGCGCAATTTCTACATTTGAATTAAAGAGCCAGTTCAAATTTTTCAAGGGGAACAAATTCCTCTCATCTGTAAAACATGTTTTTGAAGTGGATTCATGCTGCCTGCATGTATTAACTCTCTTAATTCAACTATTCCATACATCAAACCTTGCTGAAGTAGTATGGGATAGACAAGAGACAGCAAAATGCTAGTGAGTAGAAGGATGGTCACAATCTTTTCTTATGATCTTGAACAAATCTCAGTTAACCTTACTGTACCTCAGGTTTCCCAGCTATAAAGTGAGGCTAAAGTTCATATTTCCTGGGGACCTGCTGCTAGACATCATGCCAGTGTTTGTAAAATATTAGAGCAAGGTGCAGAGCATGATCACTGTCTGCTGGTTGTCAGAATGTACATGGAGGGAAAAGAAATGCATGAATGTGTTAAAATAGGCTGTAATTTCTTTATGGAGGCTTGGGCAGAATTCCAGTTGCTTTAAATCATGTATTTAATTAATACCCATCTATTCAAGCGCTGCATCCCAGCCAGGAGCTGACGTTGTATTTGCTTTGCTATAAACATAATAGGATGAGTTTGTGGCAGAAGAGAAGGCTTATTTTAAGCTTCTTATAGATATTTATGAAATAAATGTTTCCTGATCCTGCAGGGAAGAAGGGGAAATAAAGCAAGCAAGTCGTATCTGGAGTAGGACAACACCACCTTGAACAAGCAAGCTCAGTCCCAGTGTCACTGAGACCACTGGCAGGGTCAGAGCTAGATTTAACTGTCAGCTGCAAACATACTCCTCTGTGAGAGAACACAGATGAAGCTAGACATGCAGGTCTGGGAGCTTGGCTCTGGTCCAGATTGAAAGTGGATCTGAGGAGGCAGCAGCCTGCAGAGAACATCTCTGCTGCAGCTCCCGGATGGACACTGGTTAATGCCCTGGTGCCTTTCATGGCACAGGGAGCACGTGGGTTGCAGGATGCTGAACAGCACCAACCTCTCGGGTGTCTTGGTTCACAGGCATTGTTTCATGTATCTTTGTGCCTCCTGCTTCTGGTCATATTTGAGTTGCTGACAGCGCCTATTATCCCCATGGATGGACTGAGATACAGGGCATTTCAGGGCCATACTTGGTCTGACGGCTGTACATGTCTAAGCTAGTCCCTGTGCCTGCTATGACATCCAAGGCCAGGAGAACAAGGGGAGGTTCAGAGACCTGCCCTCTCAGGCACCTATCCTTGGCTCCATGTGCAGTCAGTGGAGAGAAGCTGTTGCGATGCCTACAAGGAGTAGGCACAATATACCATGTCTAACCTGCCCTAGGCAACACTGGAAGTTTGTGGCAACACATGGAGTCAGAGTAGATCCTTGATGATTAGCTTTGCTTTTCTCTTGTTGACACCTACAGCTCCTRCTGAATTCAGTTTTAGCTACAGACGTGGGTATTTAAGAATCAGGTTTCATATTTCCACAAGTGGATTAAAATGATGTCTAGTAATTTATGCAGGTTATGAGCATACAGCATATGGAGAATGAGTACTCTTTCCATTATTGCAGTCAGACATCCCTACTCTTGAGTTTATTAATCAAGAAGAAACTATATATCAGATTTTCATATTTAAGCCATATAAACAGCTGGGAGTCCAATAATATTTCTGTGAAATCTTAAAGGTGAGAAGGGTTTATAACAAGAGCTGGTGGGCAGAGCAGCTAAATCAGCCTATAGAAATTAGACAGACAGCAATGAAAAATAATTGACGCAGTGCCTGCTTGTACATACAACCACTTCTCAGCCAATAAAAAAGAACAGAGAGATTCTGTAGGAGTTCTTAAAAAGTGTCCTCTAACTTTCATTTCAGTTGACACTAGAAGTTGATGGCTGGAGACATGGAATTGTTTAGTTCCAAGTTGCTGTTTCCACTCTGAGTTGATTGGTCAGTCCGTTGTCTGGTTGGCGATCTCTTTCGGTGACATTTTAGAAAAAAAAAACAGCATTTTTTTTTCCAGTGGATAGGAATTCATGTTGTGAAGTATTTTCTTGGATGCCCTAGCAGATACAACATGGATTGGTCATGAAAAAGAAGTGGTAGGGAAGAGAAAATTCTGCTGTTGGTGTTGCACTGGAAATCCCTTGGCCTTCAGGAAATCAGAAGCACCCAATCCATGCCACTGGTCAGTAACTACTACATCATAAAGGAAAAGTTTTTCAAGACAGGGAAAAAATGAGCCTAGCAAACTCTTTGGTACTTTGTCTTCCTTTACACTAGTTTTATGCAGAACTAACTCTGTTGGCATCTGATTTACTCAGGTCAAAAGCAGAATAGGGCTTTTCTCTGTGCAGTTTTTCTAGTACATTTTCATGTCTCAGTTGTGTCATCTTTTTTTGCTAGACAATATTAAATAGCTGTAATACTAAGCTGCTTGTATTAAGGTAATATATATGACAGTAATGAATTGGATCCTTCACAGAGCTGAAGCTTTCACAGAGACATAAGCCAAGGCAACAACAGACAAACAAAATGTCCATCCAGATGTTAATGAAACAATAAAGTCCTTTTATAGTTGGTTGAAGACCTAAGGCTGTGTCATTTAACTAAAGGCAGCCATAATAAAGCAAACAGAATTGAAAGCATTAATCCAGCTTTCATTAAATAAATTGTCTATGTTGTGGCGTGTACGGACTCTGTTAGAAACAGACTGAATTACAGCCCTGACAATCTCTCATCCTCCAACACTTTGTTTTAACTGGATCAACTCTCTGTTCATTAGATATATTACTGGGTTTATTTTAAAGCCACTTTTTTTTTTTTTTAATCAGGGGCTAAGCTCATGTTTATTTGAGGCTTCAGAAGAATATCTTTCTTTGCCAGTGGAGAATCTGCATCAGCTGTGAATGACAAAAAAGGAAAGCTGACTCATGGCAAAGATTTGAAATAAGTCAGTGGGAACATTTGAGAAATAGGATTTTATGCCCTACCATGGAAGAGCATGTGGACTATGGGCCAAAAATGGCTAGGGCATAATTTCACCGAAGCTACATCAAGGGTAGCTTTGATTCTTTGAGGTGAGGCAAATGGTTCTCAAGTGAGACACACATGGCCCATGAAACCAACACATCCAAGTGCTCAGGTGAGGAAAACTGCCCACCGTCTGAGGGAGGACATTCAGAATGAAAGCAATCTGGGCTTAGGTTAAGAGGAACGGTCAATTCTGAATGTTGGGAAGATAGGCCTGTTAAGCAACTTGTTATTATGGGTTGTCCATGATGAATTTATGACACGCTGGTGGAAAGTGAAAGCATCTTTCAAATAGGAAAAGTTATCCTTTTATGCGGCGAAGCTTCAGTTTGGATTCTATTTTAAGTAGTAATTATTTGTAATGRTGACTATTAACATGCATGCTTTTTTGTCCTCAGAGATCCCAAAGAGCTCTTACAGATTACATGTAAGATCACTTTGTTGACTTTGTTGATATGAATGTTTTAAGCACAGGAAATCTTGAGCCCGTGAGGATCTGTTCCTGTAGCACCTGCGGCACACCAAGTCCAAAAACTAGTCTAAGTCCAACGTGAAAGGCTTTTTGTTTTCTTAGCTAGACACCATGGCTGGAAAGATGCTTCCTCTTAGATCCTAGCTCTTGGGAGACTGTTTTAATTAGGAACATGTAGTGCGATGTTCTGCCTTCTGAAGGAACATAAACACAGAACTCCTCAGTCCTAAAAACCACTGTCTTAAATTCTATTTTCTGCTCTTTGGTCCCACACATAGAGCGAACCTAAGAGAATAAATACCCCTAATGCACGTAGACAGCTTCGCTGCTAATATTGCAAACCTGAATTGCAGTCTTGATGGCAGTGTCAAATCAGAGGGCCGAGCTGGCAGCCTTTGCACTCTTCAAGGATTGTCACTTGTCTGTGATCCATGAAGTTTAAGTTTCTCTTTCTCCAGTTAATAAAGAATGGCAGAAATGGAGCTCACTAAAAAATTTCAAGGTCATATTTTGGGCTTGAAGCAAGTTTACTTACTTTTAAAGTGAACTAGCTTTCCCTTTTTCAGCACTTTTTCTTTGCTGATGCTTTCGAGCTTTAACTTTTCAGATAATGTAAGCTAAAATCTGCAAAGGACATGCTGGGTGAGAAGCTATCACTGTTGTGTGGGAATGTGTCTTTGTGGTGAGTTTATTGGGACCATTCTGTGTTTATCTTTGCTCAGGGAAGCCGTACGGTGCAGATGACTTCCTCCCCGTGCTTATGTATGTGTTGGCCCGCAGCAACTTGACTGAAGTCCTTCTGAATGTGGAGTATGTGATGGAGCTCATGGACCCTGCTCTGCAACTAGGGGAAGGTAGAGTACAGTGTTTGCTCCTGGGATATTCACTTTGGAAATCATTAGTTACCTCACTTCAGTGTTTGTGAAAGTGGGGCAGCAAGGCTCTGGCTAGGCTTTGTGGATAAGCTTTGGCAAAGCTTTTCAAATCTGAGGCTCTAAAATTGTTGTCAAACACTTTAACTGTTTTTAGCAGTGCAGTGCCCTTAGACACCAGCTAGAAAGGCAGGGACCCAGCATAAATGAGAACTGAGTTGCTGCGTTAGTAACCTAAACAGAGACATCTAGTGTTCCTTGGCCCAAAGGCTGAAAAGTTAAAAGGTCTTTGCCTAAAATTAAACTGCTGCTGCAATCCGTTGTCCGGACGCTTTTATTTATTGCAATGAGAAAAGAGCACATTTCTTAAACTGCATTGTATGCCTGGGGCCATACATCATTCTCATGGTCACTCTACTCTTAAATTTGAGTGACACCTTTGACAATGTTCTCTGGCTGAGTATCACAGAGAGACAGAGAAAGGAAGGTCGGGTTAGAGAGGAATAGTGGGTTTGGATGTGAATAAAGACCTCTGCTATTAGAGGGATAAATACCCCAGGGAACTGTGGGCCTTTAGTTTCTTAAATATAGCTTGGGAAGCAAATGCTACTAACAGTGACAGGGTTACACACTCTGAATTAGGAACACAGATCATTTTTCACCAAGTAGTCACTAAACCAATAAAACAGGTTTTATTTTAGACTTTGTTTTGGTTACTGCTGAGGTTCTAGAAAGGAGTCCTGGATGAACAACAGCAGACTAATTTTATTTATATTAAATGGAGGTTTAAGTCTGTAACTAAGAGCGTGTCATCACAGCACAGTGCAGAGGTGGGCAAAAGTGAGTACTAACAGAATGAGCAGTAGCAATGCAATCGTWTTAGTGAGGGGTTTCTGCACAGGCTAATTTTCCTGCTGAAAAGAATTGTTAGTAGAAAAAATGTTAGCCTAAGCACAGCATTTTGCTGACATAACTAAGCTGGTTTTGGTGACTGCACTGTCCACTGGTTCTTCATTTCAAAAGGGCACACTACCAGGCTGGTTACTGACATCAGCTGGGTTAGGGAGCTCAGGGTATCGAAGGCAAAGTCAGCTGGACGTTCTCTTAAGTCGAAGATGCAAAGACTGTCTGAAATGTGCGCTCCAATCAAAGGGGAAAAATTTTGTGAGGGAGTTCCAGATCAAACTGGCTGAATAATCACATCAGAAAGGAGACTGGGAGTAACTGCAGACACAGGGAACGGACAAAAAGAATGTCTCAGTGAAGACAGCTCTGAGATCGCAAAACGCAGGGCTAAAACAGGAACTGGCAAAAGTTAACTTGAGTTAGGCCTTTCAAAGTTAAATGGCAAAAGGTGATTCAGGCACAAAAATAAAAGGAAAAGAAGGAAAGCAGAAGTGAGAAAACTGTGAAATTATGTCAGGTCAATATACAAAATCATTTAAATCTCCAAATTAAAAATTTACTTTGAATGAATTTTATAACAACAGTGATGTTGACTACTGGGGCAAAGGCAAGGACAGATGATGGGGAATGACTGTGTGGAAATTAAGATACTGGAAAGTGGAAGAAAAATTAATTCTTAAAGAAGATATAATGCATTCCTGTCGTGGGGGACTGGGAGATCTTCCTCCCTGGATTCTGAAGGAAGGGATACACCAGGTCACGGGTCCCATCACGGGGACCCCTGACGCTGCCAGAGCAGGAGGAATACTGAATGACAGACAAGGGAGATAGTAACTATATTTAAGAGGGGAAAAGTGGCACTTGCAGGCTTGTTAGCCTGTTCTCAGCAATACTTTGTGGGAGACAGTAAAGAAAAAGAGAGTGGTTTTGGTTTATGCAGACCTGCGTAGCTATGGGACAAATCTCATCGGATCCACCCGAGTACGGAAAGTCAAATAGCAATGTCTTGGTCTCTCCTCTCCTACACCAAACTTTAATGGTGCTCTAAAAATACTGCTCTTCAATAAAATGCTGTCTTAGCCACCACTTACGCAACCAGCCACAATGACTGTGGAGCTCATCAGAGCCTGAGGAAGGGCTACGAAACCCCAGGCGGGCTGGTGCGAGGTTCGGGTGATGTGGAAGTGCCATCTAGAGGCAACTGCAATTATTGTGAAACTTACTAAAAACAGGGAGCTCCGCCCAGCTGACGGGCAATTTTTATTTCTCCTTGTTTTCCTGGCACCCGGGGCGAGGGGACCAGCAGCAGGGGATCGTGCAGAGGCCGGGGCGGTGGGCCCAGCCCGGCGTGGGGGCTTGCAGGCGACGCCGGCCCTCGCCTAGGCCTGGCCTCTCGCCCCGCTTCAGGCCAGGCATGCTCTCGCCTGGGGGCCCAGGGGACGCGTCCCTATCCCCGCTGCCCCTGGGACACTGCGCTGCTGCTCGAGCAGCTCTGCAGGCTGACTCCTTCCCTCTGTTCAGAGGAGACCCTGGCCCGAGCCTCTTGCTCGTCAGTGGAGCTGAGCCCGGGAGGCAGCTGGGAAAACACGCACTTTTAACTAACCCGGCGCTGGGGCCATGCCCTGTCACAGGGCTGCCCCGCAACCAAAGCAGCAGCTTCCTCATATTCAGCTCTGTCCTCTTACCAGGGGTTATCTTCATCTCTGTTGATGAAGCCTGCTCTTATCATGGTCCAGCTGCTTCCCTGGCTGCTGCAGCTGGTTATTTATTACCTGCTGCAGCCAAACTACAGCAGTCAGGGAGTTTCTGAGGGAAAAGGACTGGCTGCAGGCTTTTACCGCTTTATCCCCTGTTTCTTTGCTTTACCAAGATTTATCCCACAACTCTGAACGATCCAGGAATTACTCTCAGCCAAACATCTGGGCTCCCTGTCTAGTCGATAGAGATGGAGGGAGTAGAGGGTAACTTGCCCTTGCAGGTCTGAGATATCCTTCAATGGTGCTGAGCCCACAGGGGACCCAGGCTCTAAACATTTCAGCAATGTAGCTAGAGTTGGAGGGGCTGAATCCAGGCCTTGTACTTCTCCTACAGAGTACACCTCGATTGCTACTATTTCCTTGCATTATGGGGACTGCTCAGGAGCCCAGATTACAGACCTGTTGCACTGGCCCTGTTAAACACAACAAAAAGATGGCCATGCCCCAAAGAATAAACCATCTGTGGTCAAAGGCATTGGTTTGGGTTTGTTTGTGAAAGCAGCTTTTGCAGTAGTTTACCTTTAGTCTGTGTTTCCTCCTAGGGCATCTACAGCCTCAGCAGTCTGGGCAGTGACAATGCTGTGAAGCAGAAGGGGGTGGAGGACGCTGGTCATTAGCTTTCTTTTCTCTTCGGTTAACATCCCTGCAGCGAGGCACAGACAGCGCAAGTGTTAGCTGCCACTGCACAAGCACAAGCAGGCAGGATGGAAAGGAAATGAATGGCCTGTGCTGGTGTGATGTTCATACAAGACCTTCTCCTTTTGCAGGCTCCTATTATTTAACCACCACCTATGGGGCCCTGGAGCACATCAAGAACTACGACAAAATCACCGTCACGCGACAGCTGAGCATGGAGGTGCAGGACTCCATTCACCGCTGGGAGCGACGGAGGACGCTAAACAAGGCCCGGGCTTCCCGCTCATCAGTGCAGGTAGCTGGCATTATTTTCTAGGGAAGAAGCCTGGAAGATGAACRTGCTCTCTCCATACTTACTAATTTTTAATACGATAACTATTTTAAAACAAAATGAACCCAAATCTATTAAAAAACATGAGTACATACAGTGCAAGATTTCCAAATCTTGAAAAAACACACCTCATTTGAAAGATATATTACTTACAAAATGCATTTTGAAGTCTTGAAGTACCCTCATAACGATATCATTTTAAATATGACTGCAGAGTGATTTCATTGTTTATTCTCGAAGGAGGAGTGCTAGGAGCCTTTGCATGTGGACAACTGCGGTGAGGAGGCAGGGAGCCCCTCTTCTCCATCACCCTTAGGGCCTGGGGAAATCATGGGCTAAGCTGAGGAGATGTGAGCAGGCCATGCAGGGGCAATTCCTAGATGGCATAAAGCTGTAGGAGGGCCTGAGACATCCCAAGGGCCAGTCAGACAAGCATCTTCCAGAGCCTGGCTTCTCCTGTCTGGCAGCGGGGAAGATCCAACAATGTCTAGTTAGCTTTGAAGCCCATGCTGTGTATGGCCTGGCGAAGACTTCCCCATGCACCAGTGGGAGAGGGTCCCAGGAGGGGTGGGTGCTCTGGGCCTCCAGCCATGGTGAGGCTGGGTGCAGGACCAGGCAGTAGGGGTGCCCTGCCAGCCCCATGTCCTGTGATCAAATTGTCACCCACAGGGAGGCAGCAAAGGCCACGTCTCAGGTTCTGTAAAGCCTTCACATTGCAAAACTGAAAATTGTGAATGCCGAGGGGAAAGCCAGGGGAAAGTCTCCTGAGATGGAGACACAGTCCATATAGCCCTGTGAAAGCATGGAGTTGAATACGTTTCCCATATTGCAGTAGTCAAAACAGTCCCTGATGATCTCAGAACTTGTGAATGGTGGATGGGATACACCAAATATCCACCCAGCCCCGAGTGCTGCTCTGGCAGTAGCTCATAGCAAGTACCTAGCATGAGGCATAACAGCTGAGTGAGCAAATGCCACATTTCCCCAGAAGATACCCACCACCTCCAGCAGCGTAAGGGCCGTTTTCCATTCCTTTGAATGAGGGGTAATATCAGAGACATGCGAGCCCATCCTGGCAGTGGTAAACAGCTTGCTGATGTGTTCAGCAGGCCCCTGCACATCCCTCTGGCTGCCTTAATCATCTGCAGGGATACTCCATAAATGCAGTTTGGAAACCCATAGTCCACATATTTGGCAAATCTCACTTCTGCTGGGGAACCTGGGTATTTTCTGACTAAAATGGCTCAGAATTTTTTTGAACTTCACAGATACAAATTAAACACGCAGGTTCCACTGTGACCAAAAGCTCTCTAGGTTCTGTTCCTCATGAGTTTGGCAAGAGGAAAGTCGTCCCAACAGTCGTTATTGTCTGAAACAGGATACAAGTAAATCAGCCTCTCAGCATAACTACTGTTTCCTTACTGATGGAAGGAAGTTTGGAGGACATGCTCTCAAGGTGCTGTTTGGGTGATAGTGGAGTTACAAGGGTCACCCCACTGCCAGCCCTTTCCTGTTTCTGTGAGACGGGGTTTTCGGGCCAGATCTCTGAGGTTTTTGGCTTGTTATTCTGGTCTGTTACTTCTTTGCATCCTATTTCTTCAGGAACTGTAGAAAAGTGGGAGGAGGAACTGTTGCAGACTGCTCATTAATGATATTCACCAAAACCAGAAAAAAGCTTTCACTTATGTGTCTTTGCAGGGTTAATTATTTGGTTAAGTGTTTGTTAGTTTAATTATTTGCTTATTCAGAGCTTGTTCGCCAGAGGGGAGAAAGGAGAGAATAACTGGGGCATTGGAGGATGACTGGAGGATATTTGGGAGCATTTAGGAGCTCTAGGCAGCTAGAACTTTGGGCTTAATTCTGCCTCCTTCGGTCCCAAGTCACTGTGTTAACTGCAACATCTATCCTCATGTTTCTCTTCAGGATTTCATCTCTATCTCCTTTCCGGAAATCGGTGCTCAGTCAAGGACGCTTGCTTCACGGAACGACACCACAGCTGAGCAGCTGAGCCAGCAGTGTGCCGAAAAGTTTGAAGTCTCCCATCCCRAGGACTATGGACTCTTTGTTTATGTTGATGACCAGTGGCTGCAGCTGGACAAAGATGCCCTTCCTCACTATATCAAAGCCTCCCTGCTGAAGAGTGAAACCAAGAAAGATTTCCATTTTATTTATAAACCAATAGACCATAAAACCCCACCAGTTCCAATTGTCAAAGAGTCAGACTTTCCCTAAGGGCCGTGCTGCTCTTCTGTTATGTTTGCTGTCATTCTGGAAGGGCTGGATAGTTTATCTCATGAGATCCTCTGGTCTCTGCAGACCTCAGAAGGTCTCTGGAGCGTGGCCTTCAATGCAGGGCAGATGTGCTAATTGTAGATGCTGTCTGAATACAGAGCATTTCTCAGCAGARTTCATTTGCAGAAATAAAAGGAGCATTCAGGAGAACATTCATCCTCTGGAAAACTTGAAGTATCAAACCTCAGAACCTCCTGCTGGCAACCAGCCAATGTTGCAGAATGTAAATGAACAGTGGAGAAAATCCAGAGATCTTGCAGAAAAGTGGACATTTACTCCATAATAAGTTATGGCAGGTGTGAATCACCTCTGTGCACAAGGCCTGTGAAAGGTCTGCACACACCTCAATGCTATCTGGAGGTAAGACTGCGTTTACGCCTTACAGTATCTGTTCACCCAGTTTGAATAAACTGAGTCTTGTCTGATATATTCAGTGGCATAAGTTTGCTACCTGTAACAGAACTCCATCTCTGTCTTGCTGTCTACAACATGTCATTGCCTTTGAAATCCACGTAATTACAGACCATGCAAGATGATCCTGTACCTTCACTAAGAATACATTTTCTGCCATCTATTTGTCACTGAAATCAGGTAGCATAGGCATTTTCATCAATGTATTTTTCTTAAAGATTGAAAGTCTTCACCATCAGTTTTACATGTACAGCAGTTTTAATCCCATTGGTTTTATGATACTGTCTGGTTAATTGTATATTTATTTCCATGTGTGATATGGTGCAATTATTTTAAAATAAGTGTTTGTAAAGAACTTAATAATTTGCCCAGTGTAGCAAACCAGATTAAAATTTGAAAGTCAAAAAGAGCTAGAATTAAATACCTGTCCCTTTTTACCAGGATGTCATTTTCTCTAGTGTTTTCATATCTTTAAGTCCCACCAGGTTATTACTTTAATAAATTCGGGCTGTTGCAGGCAGAACTTGCTAATTCTCCTTTCTACCTGTGCTTTCAGTCATTCAGTCATTGCAGACTTAAATTTCCCTGCAAACCTAAATTCCCACAGAATAAATTGAACCAATGCAAAAATGCATTTCATGAAATTTGAAAACAATTTTTCAGGATTGAGTAATGGAAGCGGGAGCCTTAATTGCAAGACAGACCCATGTCTTCTGGGTGCCTTCATTCAGGCAAGAATACCACTGCGAACACAAGATACTGCATTGTCTGCAGGCAGGAGGCAAGTAACCTCCACTGCAGCCACACAAACTTGGGATCAGGCCTAGCAAAGCTCTCATTAGAAAGAAAGGGTGTTTTACTGTGGGTTTTGCTCAAAGCTGCTATTGTTTCCTCCCATTAACATTAAAAAAAGAACTGGGACACGTTGGGCCAAGTTGCCCAAGGTCCCTGGCTTACTCCTGAAGCTCCAAAGGTAAAATTGTATCGCATGTAGCTGGTCACTCTCTCAGTCTCTGCGGCTTGAAATGTCCATGTCTACGTGCCCCAGCTGTAGTGTGCACTGGCCAAATCTGCATATAGATAGCAAACCAGTGCTGTGCATCTGCCAGCTTGGGCTGCGTGCGTGTCTTGTCAGGAAGGGATGACAACCAAGAATGAGGAACAGTGAATAACAGCAATCTTGGTTTTAAGGATATCACGTGCAGAGCTTGCAGTGTGTCACACCAGCACTGAGCTGACTCCAAATTCATGGTTATTTCTGCTCATGTGCACCTCCGCCTTGCCTCTGGGCAGCACACCTGCAGGATGCCAGAGCCAAACCCCTCCCTCGTGCTGCCATTAGCCTCTTGCAGGGCAGTGTGCTCCTGCTGGGAGCCTGTGCTGCTCTCAGGGTGGCACTTGGGATGCCATGACCAAGCCTGAGATACAGGTTTCCAGTACTGATCTGAYGGAGGAGATGCTGCTCTCAGGGCCCTGAGGGCACTCACAGGCGTTGCTGCTTCCAGTGCCTCCCCAGGTCTACCCCACCCAGCCCATGGCCCAGGATCCCATTTCAGCCTCCCAGGGTTGTCAGCCCCTGCCCCAGTGATGCTGCAGCAGGGCTGGTCTCCAGCTCCCCACAGCTATGTCCCAGCCCAGCCTCAGCCTGTCCCTGTCCCCAGGGAGGTGCCCGATGCCCAGGACTGGGGCTGCCCCTGGTGCTCCCCACTGTCCCACTCCCGGCTGTAGCAATGGGACAGGCCCCCGGGGAGCCCCCATGGCCCCGGGAGCTGCTGGCCTCTCTGCCCCAACAGCAGCTTCCCCGCGTCCATCCTGCAGGTTGCGGCAAGGACATCAGCTCTTGCCCTCCTGCTTGTGCTGCCCTGGATGTCGTGTGCCGATGGCTCAGCTGCAGGCCCTCACCAGGATGCTGGGTACGGGGTCCCCTGGGCGCTCCAGCTGTGAGGCAACATGTCCTCACCCTGCCTGGCTCCTCAGCCCACTGCCATCCCTACGTGTTGGACGAGCTCATGACAATTTCCCCCTCTGGTGGAAGCACTGCCAGTAAATCCCTGACACACAGCACAGAGAGGCCGGTTGTCCTGTTTCCACCATAGGTATCATCACTGATGTCCATATGACCTGCTCCGTGTTGGCCATGCTGAGGATGATCTTGACTGTCACCCCTGGGGCTGTGGCAGCAGGAGGGTCCAACCTCTGGGCAGCACCACTTACGAACCTTTCTTTTTTCTCAAACCTACCCCCCCACACACACTCTCCAAATCCTCTATTTTGCGCCCACTCTCTCAAAGGAGACACCCCCTGCCCCGCCTCTCACCTCCCTTCCCCACCCAAACCATGGGCCCAGACTAGCTCTCTGGCCCACCTCCCACCAGCCTCCTCTCCCCGCTTGGTAGGACTCCAAGCCATGCACCCACCTCGCCTCCCACCACCTGTGCACAGGTATCACACTGCACAGGGTCCACGTATGGCGGGACTGGGGGTCCTCAGCACCAGACCCAGAGATATGGGGGGTCTGACCAGCAGCTTAGTTCTGCCATGGCTGCTGCAAGTTATATTAAGCCCCAAGAGCAAAGATGTATATGTCTGCCAAAGTCCTCGGCCTGATCAGATTATCTTTATACTGTAACATTCACAGTTAATGAGCCTAAAGTAATCTGACGGGGATGAGGCTAAAGTAGAAACATGCAAGGAAGGAAGCTAGGACTGATCTTCTGCTGGATATTTCCGGTGAGCAACAAGACTTTGCACCGGCCAGGGTCGAGCAACAGATTGATGAAGCGCTCCAGCACCTCAGAGTGTTCTGGGACGTCTGAGTCAACAGCTGGACCTCGGGGCAAGGGGGAACCACGGATTATATGGCTGGTCAGTGGAGCCCGTGGAAACCGCGACAGTACTAAATCACTGCAATCCAAATGGGCTCAGACTAAAATTTACCAAAGCCTAGTCCCAAAAACAGACCTGCAGATCCCAGTTTTCAAAATGCAAGAGTGCCAGCTGAATTTCTGTGGGCTTTTACAAAGGCCTTCAAATTGCACGTGCAACATTTTCCTCTGGTGTAACAACTGCAGAGCTCTGATTTGATTTGCAAAGGTTGCCATGGCTCTCACGAACTCAGAGATTATTGACAGAATGCGAGTTCCTGTGCCTGGCGGCAGGCTGCCTGGAAGGAAAGCCCTGTGCTGGGGCTCGGTGCAGGCGGGGCTTGCTCAGAGGCTGTGGGGCACCTGGCCTGTTTGGTCACATTATATAAACCATCAGCAACAACTTTGCTAAACATACATCTCTGGGGTACAGGAGTGACCCAGCTCCTCTAGGGCCCAACCACAGCTGTCCCGTGTCAGGGAATGCAAGCTGGGAGATGACCCGAATGACGGGATCCTGGAGGACCCGGGACAGAGACGGCTGCTGCCTCTCGAAGCTCCCAGCTCAGCAGTGGGACTCAGGCTCTGCCTGCGCCAGGGTCATGCAGAAACAGCCTGTCTGGAACAAATGTGCTGTTGTTTTGGTGACCCTGGCAAAGCTCTGAGCCCCCAGCGTGGAGACTGCTGGAGTGGTTCAGCATGTCCCTCCCTCTGGGTCCTGCGCTGCTTTGGGCTGGTATCTGACATTTTGGGTGGTGAGAAAAAAAATGTCAAATGTGGGAATGAAATGGGCATTTTTAAATGCTCCATGGAATTTTATTCATTTGCTTTGCCATGGGGTTTCCTCATGCTGCAGCCCAGGCGAGGAGGAAGCAGTCCRGTCTGGTGATCTGCAGCCTCCTCTGGTTAGTCAAGATGGTCACGCCGTGACTCATGCTCTGGCCCTCACATGAGCCATCAGCAGACAGGAGTGTTTAAGGAAACTTTGAACAAGTAGGGTTGTGCAATCCAGCCAAGGCCTCCTCAAACACTCGTTTGCAGAGAAACGTTGTGCAATGATCACTCATTTACTCACAAGCAAAGGATCCCAGTGTGAGAGAGGAAGAGCGAGACCTGCCAAACCCGGCAACTTCTGTAAACCAAAACCAAAAAGCCCACGTGGCCACTTCGTGCACAGAGCTGATTTCTCGCCACTGTGCACCCAGTGATACAATCTGTCAATAATTCACTGAAATAATTACACCGGCAGGTCATGTATAAGCTAAAATAAAAGCCATTGAAATCAAAGGCAGTTTTCCTGCTGAATTCAAGAGCTTTTGGGCCTCATCATGCATCAGTCACCAACTGGACTTTGAAACCCAGCACCAGACTGGCTTTTTTCCACCAGCCTGTGGAGTGATTCAGGCTGGCAGGGACCCCTGGAGGTCGCCAGTCCAACCCCTGCTCAAGTGGGGCTGCCTCCCAAGGTTGCTCAGGGCCTCATCCTTCCAGTGCTGCAGGTCTCCGCGGCTGGAGATCACACAGCCTTKCTGGGCCCTGGTCCAGCATTTCAACCCCTTGCACTGTGAAAAACGGTTTCCTCCTATCCAGCCGGAGCGAAGACCCTGCCTGTCCCACCAGAGTCCCTCCTTGGATGGGTGTTGCTACTGTGGGATACTGGCCAGCTCTGCCTGCGATGCATGGGATTACAGACTTGTTTTTCTGCTGTCTCCTGCCTCTTTTGGGGTATTGTGTCCCTAGGAAGGAAGCAGCCTCTGATTCAGAATTGCTTGAGGTCTTGGCACAAAATGCTGCTTAGTCAGGACTTCAGCTTAAGTGTCCTTTCCCTCTGTTGCTCCTCCATCCCTGTTCTCACAGGGCAGAGGCTGAGCACAGGAACGAGAGGCCTTCAGCCTCCTGCCCTGAGATGGGCACGGCTGCTCAGCACTTACCTTAAGCCGTCCTGGTGAGAGAAGATGCAACTTGGTTTGGATGGAGCTAAAATAATACTACTTACTGGAATCTCTAAAAAAGTGCATTATCTCCAACTCCAGGTGAACTGCTTTCTGCTTCATTGCTAGTAGAGAAGGGAGGGTTGTTACATGCGCTCTGAACAAAACTGTGGCCRTGTGAGTTTGCATTATATAGAAAGAGTCAGCATACAGTGTACCTTGGAGGCTGATTATGCCTCCTGCCCTCYAGGTCCTCTCAAAGGAAAGGTGGTGAACTGCTGTGTGCAGCAGGATGTTGGGTAGAAACACACGGCAGATTTGGCACAGAACGGCTGGGAAAAGGGCCTTGCACTCTGTTCCTAGCAATAAGGAGGAGGAGGACAGGAAGCCCTGCCTGGTGCGAATGGCACTCTTCCCAGGGGTTACGGATATACACAACTATTCTGCTCAGGAAGGGTTTTTGTAAATAACACGGCCTCAACTTTGCCCTGTCCTGCCTGGTGATGACAATTTGCTGGGAACCTGACAGTTTTCCGTATTTTGCAGAAGTCATTCCTGCACCCCGGCATACTAGGAACGGCAGCCTGAGCAGCTGCGTGCCTGCAGGAAGAGTGAGGGTGTCTGCACTTGCCCCATATACCGCAAGATACTCTGGCGTAAGACTGACCTTGCACAATCCTAAAATGGTTTTCTCATCAGGTTCTATTTACCATCCCAAAATAAACAGCCTGCCATGCAGGCCCTAAGCCTGTGTGATGCTATTTGGAGGCCTTAAAACAAATGTATTGATCAGTGCAGGTGAAGGTTGTTGTTTTTCTTCTGTGGGGCTGTTCTGAGTGACTGCAAAGGAAATGGGTCTCTGGATATGAACTGGAAATTCAATAGCACATTAATGCTTTTTGCGGGGCATGGATAAGAACCTGCTGCACCTCAGATGGTATTGTGGGTGCAGTGACATCTTCAGCAGATTGCCTCTCTCTTTCATTTCGGCACATCCCTGAGGGAAAGGGCAACAATGCCATGGGTAGCATTTAGGATGGTGAAGCTCTGGAAATCACTCTTGCAGGAGGAAAACAGACAGAACAAAATCCTACTCTCTCACGTTTCAGCTTTGCATCCTCAGAGCTACAAGGGTCTGCAGGAGGGCCAGGGCACATGATGGTAGCGAGGTTCAAGTGCCACCTGGGTGTCAGTAATGTGTGAAAATAAAAATGTGTGCTAGCAGCTGATTTTTCATCTGATAATTACTCTTTGAGGCCTACTTAGTATGGCTGTAAAGTGATGCTATCTGTGAAGAACCTGGAGGGCTTTTTTTTTCCTTCTGCATTCTAGATATGAAAATCCAAAAGCCCAAAAGCCTCTTCTGAATACTTCAGAAGAAAATGGGTATTTCTAAAGGGTGAAGAAAATTGTTAAAACTATGAACTGATGATGCTAAGTGCTTGAGAAGCAGGCTGGATTTCTAGGGCAGAGAACAACTCTAAAAGCAGAGATKTGTAAAACTTAGCAGATTTAATGTATATATTCAAACAGGGCTTTGAAGGAGTCATTTTTTCATGTTCTTTCGAAGTGATTGGGGGCTCTTGGTACACTCTTCTGTGACAGCAGCCAGACCGCCGAAAAGCTGTCCGGTGTGGCCAACCCTTCCTCCTGCCATCAGGGGAACACCTGCAACACATTCAGGCACTCAAGAATTTCATACTCTTATTTTTGTATTTCTGCTAAAAAAAACAGCTTTACAGCTGAAAAGAAACAAGAAGCAACTCAAAAGCAGCACATACCTGAGCTTTCAACAACCCCCAAGGTGCAAACTTTCATTTCTTAATTCAGTAAAGCCTAGTTCCACATACTTTTACCTCTTCCCATCCATCTTGACACTAGCTGGGCTCTGGGATTTCACTCACTCAGCAGACAGCTGGAAGTGCTAATGCTCCTGGCTTTATCTGGCTTTTCTTTATACAAAAGTAGTTTCAGTTACACCCCCTACAACCCTTCTCCTCTGAGTGGAGTTATCCAGAACCCTCTCCATCCTGGAGATGCTGGTTTAGTTTTTGCCAAAGTTTGTTCTTTTCCCATGGAGATGAGGTAATTTTGCATATTTTAACACACTTTGGAAAGAACCCTGAAGTATTTCTGTATCCTGTCTCCATGTGTAAAAAGGTATGGACAACCTGAAACTATTTTGAATCACCTCATAACCTCTAATTTTCCCCCTGCTTGTTTACCGAGTCACCTCTAAGGAGTGGTGCCTTCAAATGCGATTTTGGGCTTTTGATATTTTTTGTTGTTGTTGCTTTTGGGTTGGGGTTTTGTGGTTTGTTTTGGTTTTTGTTGGTTTGTTTTTTTCTTTTTTTTTTTGAGATGACCTGCTTTATAAAAGGCTCACAGGGGATAAATAACCTTTTAATGCAATATCATAAAATTAATTAGCTCTCATTCATTTTCAAGACACAAGATGTCTAACACTGTATTGTCCTGTAAGTTGATGAAACGGTCAACTTTATTTTTATTCACAGGCAATTCCTGTACTCTATGACTTCCCACAGGTTTGTGTGTATACAGAACACTGGTGCTAAATTTACAGCATTTGATATTTGTGTTTTTCTTTGGGAAACAGTGCTTTCTACCCACAAAGACTTTTACTGTTCACAGTTTAACGGTGCTGTTCACATCTGATAGTTCTTGAATGCAACTCATTTCTTTAAACTCTTAAGGAGTTAAAGCTTAAAGAACAAGCTTTGGTTTCTTCACTCTTTAACCAATCTGCAAATTAGTCACTATAATGGAATTCATTAACTTTTTTAAAAAAGCTAATAGTTAGCAATAGTTTAAAAAAATTTCCAGAATTAATGACTCAATGTTTAAATTTAGCACAGATTTAGCAATCACTGATAGGTGGCTTGTAGTATTCATCCAGAGATTCTTAAGAGCATTGCGCTTTGAAACAAATCATCCATCTTGAAAGCTCCAGGTGGTCTGCCAAAATGCCTCTGTCAAACCAGCAGGCTGTCAGCAGGTGGGGATGCAGGGGAGAGCACTGGCAAGTACTGTACTGCTTGTGGTCAGGTGCCTCAGCTCCCAGCACAGTTCCAGTACAGTGGTTGACTCTCTTCATGTTACATGCGTGTAAAGTCTGGATTATTACAGTTATGAAAAGTTATCACTTGTAGTAAGGGTTATATTAGGGACTGTTGTTTCCATCAATACCCACGGCACACTTGATCCATGGCCAGGCATATTCTGCAACAGAGAACAATAATGATGAGAAACTTTTCAGGTGCTCTGCTCTCAAACTATTTCTCAAACTGACTGCAGCGGGATGCCACCAGGAGTGGGGGCAGCAGTCCTTCACCTTCTGGGTTGCATCTGCACGCTGCCTAAACTACCAGTCTGCCCTCCCATTCCCTACCCCTCTGCTTTCCTCTCTCCCTTTTCTTCCTCTTGCATGACTCACAAGCTAGGATCCCACCCTCTACCACAAACTTCCAAGACAGAATTTCAACACCATGCTTCCCTTGCCCCTACCTCACCACCGTAAGAGTCAGCCTGGACCATTATTTCCCTGCTTTCCTACCACATGCTCACAGGTGAGGGCGCTAGCACCATATTCCCTTTCCTCACCAGAACCCAGCAGTGCTGCGGTCTGAGCCAGCAGCTGAGTGGGCAGCAGAGAAAATACAGCAGTTCCTAACCTTGCTTCAGTGCAAGATCATACAGGAGTTACAGGGCAACACCCTTGTGCCAGTCATGCTATTTTATGTTATGCGGTGCAGTGGGATCCTCTGACTGGCTATAATTTCCCCTGAGGGTCTTCAACCAGGAAATTAAAGGGTTACTGGGGAAATGGATCATTATGAGTGGGAGGGGACTAATAATGATATGTTTTCCAAAATAAGCATTCATAACTTTAGAGTGAGAACTTTACTGACAAAATGGTCAACAGAGCAGAACAAGTGAGAAGCTTTTAGCATTAGGCTTCCATCTGCCTATTAGCTTCTGCTTTTTTAGCCACAGATAAAACTACACAGTGTATCTGGGAACCTCATTACCTGTCAATGCGGTATCCTCCTTCACAAACGTTGACCAGGGCATACAGCTGTCTCAGTGCATACTCATACTGAAATAAAAAAACATTGTTAATAATTTCAGTGATGAAGAGCAGGTATTGTTTATCCAAACTAAATTGTGGAAGTAATTTAGAGATGCTATTAATATTCAAGGTGTTTAATTGATGGTCTTGATGATCTAGTATTAGGCTAAATGGATCTTTCTTCCGTGCACTTTGCTCTTTGAACTTCATTAGGTAAATTCAGCTGTTGCTGCACATTGGCCCCTTTGGCAAGGCTCACCCACCTAACCAATTTCATTCAAAAAACCCCACAAAACCAAAAAAACACTAAAGAGGAACTAAAAGTTTAACAGAGGAATATGGCCTCCTAATAGCCTGGTTGATTAGAAGCTCCAACTGAAGGAGTGCATCTGCTTTTGATTTGTATACAGTACTTAAATCTTGGCTAACTGCCAGGTAATCCCATCGCTTTCTGCTAAAATCAATTAATTTTCTGTTGACTCATTTTACCACACACCACTGCCTGCTTAGGGTGTCTTGCCTGACATCAGGGCTGGTTTTCTGGAATAGGAACTGACCTCTCTTATTCTTGTCTAAACAGTGCTTAGCACAACAGGATTTAGTCCTCAACTGGGATCCCAGGAAGACTAGACAGTAATAAAAACCCTAAACTACAAAGTGGCTCTCAGGAATTCAACAAGACCATGGAAGTAGCAGCTAGGCTACTGCAAGGAACTATGCAGCATACAATCATAATACAGAAATCTGAATGTACCAGGATTATGAATTCACAGTGGTGGTGCTTGTGTTTCTGTTTTGCCAGTAGAGGTGCTTCAAGCAGAAATACAACATGACTTATTTAATACTGGGATTTCTGGGGAGGGAGTTGATGAAGGGACAGCACTAACTAGTAAAATTTAGGGATTATTTTTTGTTTCGTTTTTACTAAAAGTATTTTTAGCAATCTTCTTGCTTATCTACAGGTGTGGTGGAAGTGGTTTCCTGCTTCCAAAAACACTACTTACCCTTTCTCCAAAACTAAGCTGTATGACTGCCCCCAAGCTAGCTTTTTAATAAAAGCTGATTTTGCAGATGTGCTTATGACTACTGTGCTTGTTTTACCAGTACGTTTATCAGGTTATATCTAATGCTTGACTTACCAAGGCTAAGTGCCAGTTGAAGCAATGAGCTTTGAAGTGGTTCACCGCTGACTGGTAGCAGTCATAATTGCTGATGGTCAATCTGTCTGACAGAATTTGGTTGGTCTGTTCTTTTGATCCTGTTACTAAGGTGATTATCTTTCGCATGGATTCTTGGATAAATTCTTTCACCTGCATATAAAACAACAAGAACTTAAAACATGCTTTTTTAAAACCTAATTCAAAGACTTTGAATGAAATTTCTCTTTCTTTAAACCTCCCTCAACTCTTGGGCTCTTTAAGGAACCCAATTTTCCATTTATTTTTAGCACAGTCTTTTGGACCCATCTCTTAACACACAAATGAAAACTAGAGAGACAGGAAGTCAGACTCCTGGCACCCAATATCACTCACTGTCCTTTTAGCGTTCTGCCAGAAGAAAGAAAACACCAACACCACCAATACTAACTACCATTCTGCAGGAGCTATTTGATTTGGGAGACTTCAGTTCTACTGAGACAAGAGTTTCTCTAATACCAAAGAATAAGTCCTCCCAACAAGAATCCCTATGGATGCAGATGAGGGCTTTCCTGGCAGTAAAATCTGTGAGACTGACTTTTGCATTTGCTTATGTTTGCCTAGGTAATCACTACTGAATGTGCCTTGCGGAACAGATCCCTGAACTTTAAAGGAAGAGTAAACCATCAGCTAGAGATTACCAGTCTGAAGAGTAATTTTGTTGCAATTTGCAAAAATGGGAAGCAATCCCATTGGCTTCAGGGGTGTCACTTCTGCCATTGCTTATGATGGAAACAAATCTGACCTGAAGTGTAGTTCAAATTTTTTTTTCTTGCTTACCTCCAGGTGTGTTTTCATCTCTGCAGCAATCTTCTTAGCCTCATAAATGTCATTGGTAGCCATCAGCTTTCGTTTCATGATTGCAAAAGGCACATCAGGACTAGGCGTCAGGTCATAGTGTTCTACAGGTGGCAGAGAAATGGGGATGCCTTTCTTCCGCATGCCCTGAAACTGCATCACTTTCATGGAGGAGATGCTCTGAAGGTTAGAAAGTAAACAAATGGAAACTGTCAATCACCTCCAGTAGGTAGTCTGTCTTTGCTTTGCCATGCAAACCTAACTTTCTAAACTTGCTTTATTAGAGAAAATAAAGGAGATCATAGGGTTGTAAGTGTGTGTGTGTGTGTGCATTGGGTTTTTTAATACAAGGTCAAGGCTGCCAAAAATCAGGGAACTTCTATTTCCAAAATTCACTGTGGGGAAAAAGATCGTCAGGTTAAGTAAACTGACTTCTTTTTTTTTTTTAACAAATATTTAATCTGTTGAATAATGAGACTATTATAAATGATACATGACCTCTTAGCTTTTCCCATTCAAGGGATCAATGTACTTATTAACATCTCATTAATATTCATAATATGCCTGGAAGTGGTTAAATACCCTTCTTATACTTGTTTGAACTGAAGTGTTAAATCACTGGCAGAGCTTCGAGGACAACTCGTATCCTGACTCCTTGGATTAAAGCACAATACAAGGCTGTATTTCCTTCAGCATCAGGACCATCATCTCTTAAATGCTAGGTGGTCTTCTGAGATGAACAGTTTCATTTTCTAAATCAACCCTGCCAGTTTACAGTGATTTTTTTTTTCTTTTTTTTTCTCCAGGGATGAAAGTATAGGGCAGAAAAGGTTTTAAGATATATCTGACCAGGAAGCCCACTCAAATACATACTCTGTTTCCATACTGCATCACATGGCTGGTGTTGGTGCGTTTCTTCACCAGCTGAAACTGCTTGTGGAGTGTTTCTTTTCTTAGATCCTCCTGCATGAAGAAACTTCCATGTGGTCACAGATACTTAAATTCAGCTACTCTAAAAATGCAAGGAAACCTGGAAAGGGTCTTAGCTGTAGTAGTATGTAGAAGGAAGTATAGGGCAAGAACTATACAACCTTTGAAAGACATAAAAGTAAAAATTGAAAAGAAGATTTGACAGCATATTCTCAAATTGCTTTTAGTGATCTCCTAATCTCCCAGCAAATGGGCAAGAAGGGAGCGGGCTAGCATACAAATCCCAGATTTGTTTAATTAACACTGTTTTCCATTATGCTAACAAATGGGTTAGCCACAGTTCAGTATTTAAGGATCCCTGAAGCAGAGGTACAACTTACTGAACTGCCCAATTTGTTTAACAAATTCGGAGATGTGCTCTCAGACTAGCAAATCAAGATTATGTGAATTTGAAACTAGAAGTTAGATGGTTTCTAATCTTATAAATAACAAAAGAAGGCAATGTTTCTGAAAGTTAGTTTCAGAAATAAATTCAGTGGCCCAAACAAATAAAGATTATATATGGTTCTGAGTAGTAGATAAATACTCTTACCAATTCAATTTGTTGATTTCAGTCTCAATAAAAACAAGTATTTTCACAAATCCTGTAAAGGAGGTATTTTTAAAAAGCCTAGTGATTTTTCATGCATGGAAATGCAGAAACCTCATCTAAGTAACTTACCATATCTGAATCTTCCATCCAATTCACACTGTACCAGTCCCCAAGATAAGTTTGCCTTTCATCATCATAGTAACATGCATAAGATGACTCTCTGGGATTGGCAGCTGTTGTTGCATAAACTGTAAGACACATAGAAAGTAATTTTCTTTTTTTTTAACCCCCCCCACATGATTTAGTAGTTAGCCACGCATGATATATTTGTCTAAGTATTTTGGCTTTCAAACATTTACTTCTAAGTAGTAGGAAGGAAAGAAGCCTGTTAATCATTCTGTTCAGTCAGCCTCACTGCTGTTACAAGAGCTCCTTCCTTGCTGCCAAATGTGTGGTCTGGGGTGTTTAAAGAAAAATATGCACTTCTGAGGGAAAAATCTACTATTCAAGGAACTGCCTGAGAACACTGTGCACTGACAACCATCTATACATTCATTTTCTTTATTACAATAATGAGGACTTTTTCCCAAAGTGGGAGTAAATCCCCATAATCATCTTTTCTTCCAGAAAATGCCACCTTCTAAGTAATATCCCTTCTTGGATAACACTCTACACTGAGAGAAAAGCAAAACAAACCTCTACAACCTCTGCCCCAAGCACAGTGTAACCAGTAAGTCATCTCTTACACAACAGAAATACTGTAAACGTGTTACAGGTATTATTAAGACAAAAGCTATTTTGGCTTTTTGCCAAAGTCAACTCATAGCATACTTGTGGAACTGAAGGAAAGTCCAAGTTTCAAAAAGAAAAAGTGTTAGGCATGCTTTTATATAGCTATAGTGTTGTTTCTACTCAGAGCGTACCTGAAGCTCAAAAGCCAAAAAAAGGCTTAAATCTTGTCTTTGTAGTGAAGTGCTGCTCTTAGCACCCTTTAAAATGCTTACTAAGTAACCAGTTAAGCTTTGTAGTTCACTATTGAAGGCTGCCAAAGACAGCTTCATAGTGTAATACATAAATTGTCAATTTTCTACCTTTGTAAGTCTGTGGCAGAGCTGGTGGTAAAACCAGAGTTCTCAGACTGGAAATTTCTAATAGAACAAACTTTGAAAAATGCTGATTCACTGAGCATTTATTTTGAACGATCGTCAATATGAAACATTCTGTGTGAACTTTCTGTAAATCCTTGATAGGGCTGTAAGAAGTCTAGGTGGGGGCCAGGCAGCGTACTCCAGGGCTAAAGACCCAGGAAGCCACAGATAGGCACGTGGTTGGTCTTCCCTGGATCACAGCTTCAAAACTACAAGAAAGCCAGAGCACTCAGTCTCCCTGCCACGGAGCAGGAGTTTGAAAAAGTTGTGATTCCTCGTCCTAATCAAGGCTGAGCTCACAGCTCTGCAGCAGAGAGCTTAGAAACCCTGAAAAATCTGAGTTCCACTGCCTGGGTTACTGTGCAAATGAGTGTAGCAAAATTKCCTGGCAATGATGTCTCCCAAGTGTCTTTTTGCTACTCAACGAAACTGACGGCAGGAACTTCATACCTGCTGTTAGCAGTGCTGAGGCTGAGAAATGTCAGCATAATTTAACTGCTACCAGTTAAGGGCAACCACACATCCTGAAAATAAATACTCCTTCAACTTCTCACTTTCAAGAAACTGAAAGACCTGATAGTCTTTATAAGACTCCATTAATTCTTTAAAAAGAACTTCCCGTAAATGGAAAATATTACTTTCTCTAATTCTTGTGCTCCCCTGCTAAAACTGTACATAAAAGTGCCTTGAACCTGTCCTTGACATGGTATCTGTTTAGGTCCTGCCTGTGACAAGTTGTGACATTTAAGTTCAGTAAGTTAACTGATTGCTCACCATTGATATTATCAGCCAAATGATTCATCATAGATCCAGACTCGCATGCTTCAATGTAAAACACCATCTACAAAATAAATCAGAGACCTTAAGAAATTCCATGAGGAAATGAAGAAAAGTCGTTCAGTGCTCTTCAGCTGTAACTAGTTGGCGTGTACTGCTATCCCTGAAACAAAAGCTATCCATAATGCTACAAAATAAAACACAAAAGTGAATAGATCAATTTTTCATTTTTGGGAACTTAACTATGTGGAAAAGGGTAACATAATCACAATGAAAAGATGCTATTAATCTCTATAGAATCCACAGGGATCTACTGACTGATGTACAAAGCACAAATCAAATACACAGTCGCTCTTTAGGCACAGCAATGTACGACTATTGAATGTAGTATTTCTGGCACCAATGGCCATTTATGTGTTCCTAAATAGAGCCAGCCATAGTAGACAGATTACCACAGAAAGTTGCTTAAAAAAGGCAAGCTACTAAAAAGTTCTAAATATTAGTGTTTCTGCTTAAAACTACTTCTGATTAAATAAATGCACAGAATTTTCTGACAAGAGGTACAGTCTCTTAAACAATATTAGTAACTGTAAGAGAAACATGAGGTATATACAAACTTCCTGCAGTAACAGTGCAGTCTGAAGTGAACAAAGCACAGGAAGAACAAGTCAGGTACATGTTATGAGGGTGCGGTAGTTACAGATGTTGTTTCTCCACCGTTGGTCAGAATATATACCGTTATCAAAAGGCAGTACACTACATCTCAACATTGACTGCAAATATACAGTAAACTAAAAACAGAAAGAGAAAATTTGGAGAGGATCAATCCTTCTAAGTGCAAAATGCTAATCCAAATTTCATTGCATGGCAACAGCTTCCTCCTGCTTTAAATGACTCTCAAAATGAAGACAAATCTCTCTCTTCCATGCCAGCTGCTCTTTTAATCACACAACTTCTGATATGCTTGTTTACCTTCTGGTATTTTTTGTGATGATACATGTACCAAATAGTCTTATTCAAGTCCTTCACGTGAAGCTGTAAAATAAGAAGGCTTGTATTAAAACCACTTATGTTCAACAGACACACAGTTTCCTTAATAGGAATAAATACTAACTGTTGTGAATATGTTTACTGTTTCCCCTTAAATATATCCAGTGCTTTGCCCTTCTGAAATACAACGTTCTAGTATTCACCACTCCAGAAAAGATCAGTAATGGTCCCAGATGATATGTATAGCGCACCAGAAAGCCAAGTCATACCTGTGTGAAACAGTCTGCTTGGACCACCAAAGTCCAATGAAATATTAATGACGTAACTTAATTTCAACTTGAATGCTTCAGATTCAAACTGGAAAAATCCAAACTGGGGTGATGAGGAGACTAGTGCTCCTTTTCTGCCTCCCCCCTCAATCAAATATTTTTATGTTTTACATTTATTACTTATTATTTTAGTATGTCACTAAAAGGATGTTTTTTATGACAAAGTAATCCCCCAAAATGCTTACATCATCATCAGGAAAAGCCAGAAGTCCTGGAGCTCCATGGTCAGTGAAATAAACAAACACATGATCCTTGGGACCACTGTAATGAAAAAATTGCAAACAAATTCTTTCTAAGAACTCCAACCTAATCTTCACTACAACAAACATCATCTGCTTCTCAATGCCAAGACATGCCAATATTCGAAAATAATACAGCTGAAGCACCTCCTCCTCTTGGTAATATTTTTTCCTCCCAAAGCATACTACTTCGGGTGCTTATGAGAGGAGACGAGTGTCTCCAAGAGGAATGAAAACAGGGATAGAGGCTAGTCCCTCAAGCATGGGGAATTCGGCAGTTACACTTCACGTTTCAAACTGTAAACTGATTGCTGGTTAGGCAGGGGCTGGTACATCGAGTATTGCAGGAGCACAATTGTTTTTTAATGCCTATCTTAGGCCAAGAAGGCCAATGGCATCCTGGCCTGTATCAGGAATAGTGTGGCCAGCAGGAGTAGGGAGGTGATCATGCCCCTGTACTCGGCCCTGGTGAGGCCCCACCTCGAATACCGTGTTCAGTTTTGGGCCCCTCACTACAAGAAGGACATTGAGGTGCTGGAGCGTGTCCAGAGGAGCGCAACGAAGCTGGTGAAGGGTCTGGAGAGCAAGTCTTATGAGGAGCGGCTGAGGGAACTGGGACYRTTTAGTCTGGAGAAGAGGAGGCTGAGGGGAGACCTTATTGCCCTCTACAACTACCTGAAAGGAGGTTGCAGCGAGGTGGGTGTTGGTCTCTTCTGCCAAGCAACTAGCGATAGGACGAGAGGAAATGGCCTCAAGTTGCGCCAGGGGAGGTTTAGATTGGACMTTAGGAAAAATTTCTTTMCTGAAAGAGTGGTTAAGCATTGGAACAGGCTGCCCAGGGAAGTGGTGGAGTCACCATCCCTGGAAGTGTTTAAAAGACGTGTAGATGAGGCGCTTAGGGACATGGTATAGTGGGCATGGTGGTGTTGGGTTGATGGTTGGACTTGATGATCTTAGAGGTCTTTTCCAACCTTAATGATTCTATGATTCTATCTGAATAATCTGTTATACTGTGGGCATTTGTAGCAGTATGGTAAAAAAGGAATGTTTTTATAACTAAGTTATACCAAGGCACCAATAACACAGGGATAAACCATAAAAACTCCTTAGGTATGCTTATGTACTACCTTGTAGTGATCTGTACAGCCATACTTAGCCAAATCAGAGTCAGCCTACATATACAAACTCACCCATTAGGCTAGATTGGCATTTGCACTACGTGGCTCTGCAGTTGGTTGAGCACTGCATGCTCACAGGCTTTGATTCCCTAACATCTGTGTAGTACACTGTTTGTCGGAGATTTTTATTGCACTCTAAACCAAATAGATCATGTTTGGATGATATTAAGGTCTTGCCCTAACAGCCAGATCTGCAAAGGGATTTTGCTTTTAAACTGTATTCAGGGACAATTAAATATAAAATAATGTGAACAGATTGGAAGGAGTTCCCAAGCCCTCCTCTCCTCTCTTCCTCTGTATCAGTGGTCCAGAAATCTGTATTTGCTCTTGCTCTTTCCTGACTGCAAAGAGATATGACTGCAGCAGCTCAAGGGGACATTGTCCAGCCTTCTGCCTGGCTGATAACCTGCTGGTTAGGGAACAATCTGAAGACAATCTAGAAGCCTTTTGGGCAGAGGATAACTGAGCTCTTGTCCCACCCAATAGCAGAAGTCAGGCCACTTGGAAATTCACACAACAGAGCCTAACAAAGAAGGGTTGGGTGTTATTTTTCTGGCTCCCACTCTTGACCCTAAGTGCAAAAAATTTGACCAAGGTGAAATGTAAATAACTAAGACTTTTATATGTGGGTTTAAGTTGCCTTCCTGAGTAGCTAAGAGTCTTTGGCCCTCTACATAGCCACTCCCTTATTTGACTTGTAACATCGAGCTCTCACAGGTGAGGTGTGCTCTGAAGTACTTTTTTTTTTTTTTAAACGAAAAATGCTTTATAGTCACCTCTTGACTCATTCCAGCTACTAGAAGAGAACAATCTCGTAACTGTGCAGAAATTTATTAACTTTTTGCCTATATGCCTTGCATATATAATTTTCTATCTCAGCTTTTGAGGATGAAGTTTAAACAATTGAGAACAATAGCTTATTCAACTACTGTCGTGCTCCTTCATTTTCTTTATTCTCCCTAATGCCAGGGCAGGATTCTTCTCTTCTGTTTCATTCCTTTGTCTCTAAAATTAAACTGTCAGATGAAGATAGGCACTTACACAGTTTTTCTTTAAGCAGGTTAGTTCTTCCAAATGGTCAAAATTAAATTCTTAAAGGTTTTACAGGAAATACTGTACATAGAAAAATATAACATGATATACCTCTTTACCAGCAGTACTGAGTTAGAAATATAACACACCTTAGTAAACAGGCATCATACTTTCATATCTCAAACTCTGTAGAAGCAAGATGCATAACTGACACCAGGTGTCTTTCCAAGAGGTCTTCTAATTAGGCCCTTAAACATATTGCTTTTATTCTTGAGTCATCTAAATTATATAAGCCTTTATAAACTACACCCATTAATTATAGATCTTACATTCTACTTAGCCAGTCTACAATTTATTGTTGTTCATATATTAGAATATTGCCAAATTTACAATCATTTGTGTAACTTAGTTTACAAATACCTTAAGCGTAATGTGTCAATTACAAGGTTAATTGCTTATACTACTTTTTCAATCGCAAAGATTTTTTTGCATTAAATACAAACCATAATTCCATTTCATTACATTCAAAGCTTCAATAACCTTACATCTGCCACAAAGACCATGGCTGGGATTAGACATGCAATTCTTTCAGCTGATGAGCTGTTTAAGCTCTCTCTTCCCTCTTCCACTGACTGCTAAGTCTCACCACTTCAAGTGACTAATACAACTGTTCATGTACATTAAGCCAAGCCTTAGCAAACCCTTTCTAGATGTCTCCAAACCTTAAAAAAACTCTCTTTGAATAGCCATTCTTGCAAAAGACAATAGTCTAAATAACAAATACCTTAATACAGTTGACACTATCCTCTGGAGTTTTTATACCTTAATCCATACTGGACTCCATACCAGTCAAATATCAGCAGTTGCTTCTTGGCGCTGGATAGTTTAAGAAACCAGAACCATTGTATTTCTAATGTGAATGACCTGGAATTGCCATCAATAGTCTTGCTGGATTCTCAAGTTGCTCTAATTTACCCTCTTCTTTTGTTGAAATCAGTGCCAATGTACAACTACACATGCAATTATTTTCTAAAGTAAACTTCTCTTACCTTTTCAGTACTTTTCCTGATCCCACCCCCTTCATTGCTTCCGCATCTCCTCTGAGAACAGCAAGGAAATTCTTTGGAGTAACATCCTAAAGATTTAAGAGGATTAAAGTTAAATCTGATCATAAAAACAACAACAAAATCTTCATTTAGAAAGATGGCTTCTGAAAGTCAGAATCCATGCATGGATGGCAAGTTTAGCTGGCCATCCTTTTCAATCTATCATTATATAATGTATTAGCCACTGATGACTCACTCGGATACTGAATCATGAAATCACCAAGTGATTGGACTACTGTTCTGATTTAATGAAACAATTAGTCTTACACAGCTGTTCTTCAAATTGAGTTACAACAGTTATGAATGCAAGACTCTCCCTTCTTTTATTTCGTGTGCCAGCACAGAAACAGTGTAAAGGTTTACTTTTATGACCACTGCTTCACTTCAAAGCATCTATTGTTTACATTCATCTTATGAACAACAAACTTCATGCCAAACCATGCAGGTGCGTAAGCTGGAGGCTTTATACTATGTGCATTTTGGAGTGTAAGCTACAGGCTGAAAGGATTTATTCAGAACATTGGTTAACGCTGAACCTTCCCTGGGGAATGGTGTTTCATTCCTACCTCCTTTGTATAGTCCTTGGGCACTCCAGCATACACATCTGTGCCGTTAGGTCTATTGATGACAATGCCTTTTGTTGGATTTCTGAAAGTTAAACAGAACATAAATATGAAGAATTAGCCATGTGCCACACAATGACCACAGAACAACTAGGAAACCATTTAAACTGTCCTGACTGGCCAGCTTGCCTGAGAGACAGTATGGGTACTTGCACCATGTGTCGCTAAGTGATCTCAGAATATAAAGGCCTTTTCACTTCAGTCAGTTACATACGCTCACCTCAGGTGTCCTTACCCTCAGGGTCCCTTCAAGTATCCCGCCTCAGAACACGTCGATTAATCTAAAGATGTAGGCAGGTGGTCTCTTATACTATCATCTCTCTACTTTCAGTCTTGCCTTTAGTCCCCTTTCCTCTTTGCTCCCACTGCTGCTGTGCATGTGAAGTCTGCTGATTTCTGCTGAAGTTGTCTCAGAATTGGAGGCTGTATAACTGAACTGTTTCACATAGAAAGGAATTATATGCTCTAGACAGTCACCAAGAATGGGACATGTACACTTCTTTGTTGAATGTACGTTCTGGAAATTAATCTGATAATGTCCTTTCAAAAAGCCCTGCAAGTCATACACGGAGCTTCCCTATGTTTGTGGTTTTAGGCTATTTATCTGCTGTAAACTGTTACACCTGGGAGTTAAGATCACTTACTCTCATAACAATGAAGCTCTGCAGTCCTCAGTGCCACCACTGATGCTGAGTTGTGGAGGAAGGCTTAGAAAGCTCATGAGCACATTTCAAAGGAGAATTACTGTGCTGATGGATAAATGTCTCTATGCATATCACAGGTGGTTTTAAAGGCTTTTCTTACAAAACTACTACAACTCGAAACACATTGGTGACTATGGCATGTTTGTAGTAACCATATAGTTTGTGACTAGTACACGTTCATCACTTACTCATCATTATCAGCAATGTCATCATACATCATAACAATGATCTGTTCATCTGGAATTCCATTTCGGTGTACAATCTGGTACGCATGGCACACATCTGCCTGAAATTAAGCAGATTTTCATTACTACATTTAACAGAGATGTTAAATGTACAAAACCAAAACTCAATGTTTGTAGTTGCATTAGTAATAGAGACCATGATTAAAATCTCTCTCTCATTTACTTATTTTGATTTCTTATTTAAACAGAAACCAGAAGTTACTTCAGACTTGGTACAGATAACAAAATTTAACAAAAGGTTCTCAGCAATGTTCTGCATTCTGTGAGAAAATCTAAATGAAAACCTTGTGCAGTGACAGACAAATCCAAAATGTGCCAAGCAGAAGAAAAGAGTTGGATTTCCACCAATTTCAATTAGTTCTGTACCAAGCCTGCATGAGTAAGCATCAAAGACTGTCCTTGGCTTAAGCAAGTATGGTTTACCAATCTCATCTCTGCAAAGATTTTACTAAATTTTGTTTTACTAGATGAGAATTTTGGTTAAGGAAAATTTCCTTTTTAATTATGTATTTCTTGTAGAGTAACACTGAAGCAACTTCAGGGCAAGAAAACAGATTCCAGTGGAAAACAGAATTGCAGGATTTCTATTCAGGCTCTTTTCCTGACTTGTACAGGATATGAATAAGCAGATTTTCTTTACAGAACCACCTTCCCATGACACAGAAATAACAATACTTATCACAGTGATATTACAGTAAATGTAAACCTCTATCAGAATGCTGAATTCTTAGTATCCCCAGCCCAAATAATTCTCTTCTTTTAGACTTGCAGTCTGTGAATGACCTAATGGGATATCAACAATCATTCCTAAACTCTAGAACTACAACCTACCACATGCTAGAAAAGCTGTGCAGATTTAATGGAAGAAATCTCATCTAACAAATGCACACTCCAAATGCAGGCAAGAAGCAAGCTTTAAAGCTTACTTCTGTTGAACTATTCTAATTTGCTAGTTTGTAAACCAAACTGAAGTGGTTTAAGTGGACCTACATAAGTTCATATGACTTAGGAGTATTAGTGATTTTGACTATTTTAACTGAAAGGACACTGTAAAATCCTGTCACTTTATAATCCTTGGTCTTCTAAGTGTGGCTGAAGCTGAAAAGAGAGGGTAGTTGTGCAAGATTCTGGGAAGGGTGAAGCACATTCAATGCTAATGAACTCTCCCACAGCAAAATCTCTTCACGTGACTCACCCTGAATGTTAAATTGTCCTTACTAAAGCAGTTCCACTTCCTACTACGCAGGTCAGCCTACGTTCTCTTCCACCTATGCTAGACAATCTCCACTGTTTACAGTTCTCCATTTCTTTGCATGTCGTTATACCAGCTGCTGCCTCAACAAGTCAAAAGGTAGAGGTTAAACAGAGTTATAAAGGCATCACACATAATATGAAACAGCAGAGTGCCGGTTTGAYTAAACATGTATTTGATTTTCAGAAGCAACCCAAGCAAAAGTAGAAGAAAACACTAATCGGGGCATCTCTGCACTGATTGATGAGTAGATCATAGATCCCCTCTCACTCTCAAGACATAATACACTTCTGTTACGCTGACAGAAACAGTTATAGGCTGGCAACACACGGAAATGCTTAGGCATACTATAATGATATAATATCAACATATTCAACCAGCAAGTGTCTGTGCTCCCCCAGACATGTGGCTGGCCAGTAGGGACTTCAGAGGTGTTTTTAATTAATACCAAAGTACCCAAAATTAGTTAAGCTTTGTAAATGCATATTATCAGCTTTTTTTGTCTCCTCTCTCCTTCCTTCCGATTCATTCACTGTTTGCTCACTATGTCCTGTCTTAGTAAACAGTAGACATTGGTGGCAAATCTAAATGGGTTAAATTCCCTAGTGTGGAGGGAAACAGATCAACCTTAACTTATGCCTGTTTGGGGATTGTCCCAGCCTTTTAAGGCTTTTGCTAAGGGAACTGTACCTGCTGGTATCATAATGATATCACCAACATAGGCTAGAGCAGCAAAAAAATGTTTTGCTGCTAAAACTCCATTGGCTGAAGTAGGATAGTTCTGAGTAAACAGTTGTGGTTTTTTGCATAGAATTAGCTGCCCTGACTAGCCACCTTTGATGTTGGTCACGTGCTCCTCCTGTTCCCTCCATACATGTAAAAAAAAAAAAAAATCCATAAAACCAGCATAGAAACAGTCTGCTCCTAGAGTAGGGAGGCGTATGTGAATCTAAAGTATTTCCTGTTGATGTGTAACTGCCTCTCGAATGCTGCTATTTGAGCCTTGTTTCTTCCAGAAATATTCCTGGCATAGCTGTACCTGTAAACCACCCCAACAGAGACAGCTAATATTGTTCCAGATCTATTGCTGGTATTATTCTTCTTGGTTTAGTATGTGAAATGAATGCTATGAACATTTACTGGATATATCGTCATTAAATGCAAATCACGCTTTTGTGGCCATGATTTGGTGCAGGTAGCAGCTGCCCTACACAGAAGAATAGAAGAGGAGAAGGTGTAGCTGTACAGCTGCTACTGCACAACTGACCTCACATGCCAGCTCCAAAACATTGGACACCGTTAATGGCATGGTTCAGACCTTTCATCCCCAGGTTAGTCTAAACCTGTTGCTACATCAGCAAATTTCTATAGAAGATCTATGCCTAAATCTGCTTAAATAATTAACTTCTAGATTTTGAAAGCATGGGGATCAGAGGTGGAATTCCCCTGCTTTCCTGGGATGGGCATTTTATTTCCCAAAATGTACATTTGGGGGAAATTCTAAAAGGAAAAAAAAACCACCACCCCAACTTTCCTCTGCCATACAGCTGTTTACACATTTGAGCGACATGGCTTTCAAGTAGACTGCTTGGGGGGCGCAGGGTTTGGAAAAATCAAGTTGTTTTATGACACATGCATGCATAAATAGTTCCTAAAGGGAAAAGCTTGGACTTCTGTGAAATTGGTTACTTCTGGTCCTATGACTGCTAGGTTCATGGCTAAAAAGCATGTGTAATGAACTGTCAGCTTCATTGCAAAGTGGCACTGTTCCTGTTACAGGTACACTGAAATGCCACGGCCTAAAAAAGAATGAACTCGAATATATAAGCATGGTAGAAGAATACGTCTGAAATGCCAGCCGTGTTTCATTCCCTTGCTTAAATACATCAGTGAATCAGCCAAAAGCTATAACTGTACTAAGAACTTAGGAAAGGTTTTCCCGTAGCTTCAGTTACCATCACAGTGAGGAAATGTTAATTGAAGCCAAGTAGCCAAGGCATCCTTAATGTCTGTTACCTGCAAGACTGGAGAATTTAGGACTGTCCTGGAATAAGATACTGCTCTGCTTGCTAGTGTCCAAAACCCTGAACAAATACAGTCCCTGGTCCATAAAGCTCAGTAAGTGTAAGACTGAAAACAACTGAAAACAGACCGATGTATGCAAATTCAAATGTTTTTATTTTCAGCATTTTGATTTTGCCAGACTTTATCAGCTATTTTTCTCCTCAAGTATGTACTCCACCTTTAGTAAGACTGTGTTTCACGTCAGGCTTTTCCATTGACTACGTCTTTTGGAGTATCCAGAAGGTATTGGTCTGCCTCTCTTTCTGATCTGTTTGTGAAGCTGCTTTAGGTTTGAGTTAGCTGGTACGATCATCTCCCAGGAGAGGCAGAAGTACATACAAAATTCTATTTCTCTTAAGGAGAACTAGTCTGTTGGCTCATTCTCTAAATCTACCAGTAGCATTTAGTGCTGTATTTGCTCACATATGTCACTAAGCTTTCCCGAGATATATCATCTAGCTCTTTGCATAGTAGAGAGCTGAGCCACTTTCCCAGGGAATGGGGGGAGTACTCTTTCTGGTATGTATTATGAGTGCTTAGTTGCGTTTAGGGAATAGCAGCCAGTCTGGTAATAAAAAAGGTGCTGTAGAGAAGTCAGAATAACTGCTGAGGAACAGAGAGGAGCACATCGATAGTCCTTCCACAGCCCAAGCAACTCTAATGAAAAACACTAAGATATGGGTAAAAACACCAAAGAACTGAGAAGCCAAAAGCATAAGGCAATATACAAGCTAGCTGCAATGACAGTAAGCCTATCACATTGGGCTGTATACTATTCAAAACACTTAAAATTTGTTTTAGGAACTTGATGAGATAAATGTGTAAGACGAGTTTAGATCATCCTGATCAGGAAACAGTCCCAGTTCAGCATCACAGAGGAAACAAGTGCCTGCAAGGTGTGAATCTCACTCATAGATAAGTGCAAACGGTATTTTTTTTCCTTATCTTGTCTACACTTGAGGTTTTCACCACTGATAGTGGGTCCTGACCACTGACAGCTGAATTACAAGTCTTAGAAGGAGTTTCAGATTCCTTGAGGTTACAGGTACAAACTCAGCGTTTACAGGGTCTGCACAGTCTTTACAAACTTATTGTCCATGGGGTCTGTACAGCATACAAAGATGGACTATCTTCCCCACAAATTTTCATGTATTAAATTAGAGACAACTTTGAAGGTGTAATATTATTCTCCTTCTTTTATGGTTGTTTAGTCAGATGAACACATCCTGCCATCAGGTAACTATTGCAGAAGGCAACAGAGTATGTTTTGACTGTGTTGTGTGCAGACAGCATGCAAAACAACTGGAACTCACAAAATATAAATGTAATACAAACATGCAACATCATGTATTAACTGTACCCTGAACAGCTGAACTGAGCAATTGAAACCCAGGGATGTGTCAGCTGAGGTCTCAAATTACAAAGGGATATTTTAGGGAATAGCAACCAGTCCAGTAATAAAAAACAGTCACCTTGAGTAACTACTTACAGGAACTTTCACATCTACAAATTCACTTGTACACAGGCTAGATCAGAGAAGTTCTGAAGAAGAAAGGTGATGGCAGCAGGAAAGTGAATTAGAGTACAACATATTTTCTTCTGCAGCTTCTCCCTTGGAAAGCAAAGAATTATACAAATCTGCAATCCTGGAGCGCTGCTTTGCTTTCTGACAGTACAGGTATTATTCTACTGAAAAATAACATGCGTTTCTGCCTGTGTTCACTATGGAATGACTTTCATGATGGATGAATCACAGAACTGGAAGCCCAAGTCCTGTTCCTGGTTCCACTGCAAGTGGCTTGAGCAAATAATTTAAATACTTACAGTGCTTTTGCTTCCACCACTGGAAGGTAGGGAGTACTAATGCACACAAAGACATGGTGATCAGTTTGCATAATGTTTCCAAAAATGTGCTATAACTCCTGAGATTTCTGTAGTACCTTTCCTCCTCTGTATAACTCTCCTAAGAGTCTATGGTTCAGCTGGTTTTGCTGGGAATAATTTTCCCCAATTTTTTGATACCCAAGGCACCCTTCTCTAGGTTACACTTCGTGGAACACACAGAGTAGATTTTCCATGACTAACTGCTGGGTCTGTCTCACAGTATGCTCTCCCACCACGGGTGCTCACTCCTGCCAGGCCCTTAAGGCTGGCCACAAAAGGCCACCAGGCAAGACAGCACAGGCTGCTGATGCACTGCATCTTCCGGGAAYTGATTCTTTTCGTAACAAGTTAGAGGCACAGTATCTTGCCCAAGACAGGTAAGTAGGAGCTCAGCCCCATTCTGCAGGATCCTTCACACAGACTCCTTTATTTTATGACGCTGATTTCATGACTTTGATAGGATTATTACTGGTGTTCTAATTTTCTTTTTTTCCAAATGTTAATACTGTACCTGAACCAAGCGGTAGAGGTTAAAATACAGAAATTTCTAGGATTGAAATTCAGAACAATCTGATGTTGCAGATATTTTGCATTATTAGTTGACGTTATCTTCAAATTAAAGGTGTTTAAAGAAATCCCACTCTCATTTTTCCAACCTTGAAAAGCAATTACTTAATAACTGTCTGCAAAGCATGACCGCGCTCAGAAGTTAATTTGCTTCTGTGAAGCTGGCACATTGAAAAGACTTACTTGTTGGACACAAATACAGTGTGCATCGTGTGTTCTTCATAACTCCATTATACCTGGCAGATACACCTGCCATTGAAGGCTCACTGACAGAAAGGTTAAAAACTCTATGCTTGGGCAACTGTAGAAAAGTAATTCTCATGAGCCACAGCTTCAAAAATGTAATTTTATTTAAAGAATGAATGTTGCGGTATTAACTCCTCCTAGAGTGGAGGTGAGCCAGCGAGACTGGTTATACAGCAATAGCAACAACCAGAGTACAACTCAGTAATTATATTTAGACACCCCAGGGTGGGCAGTGATCAAGTACAACACTAGTATTTTTATAATTATTTTCTGATTTCAACTTTTAAAATCTCTTTTTTCAGATTTAATTTGAAATAGGAATGGTTTATATTAAGGCTGTAATATCCCAACTATGGTTACCAGGCGACAGCTACAGTGCAAGGAGCAGGCAAAATCCCTAAAACCAGTTTGTCAAAGTGTTGAGCTAGCATTTGCCAGCAACAGGTTCTTCTTCAGATGCAACAAGGTTGTCAGTCTGGTTCATTCAGTTTTAAGCTCATCACTGCACTGAAAGTTACAAACTGATTGTGAGCTGAGGGGGAGGAGAAACAAACATAAAACCCAGTGTGCCCAACACATGGAAGGCTTGTTTCTTCCTCAATCAACACAAATAGAGAGGATGAAGCCTCTCTAGATTTTACAGGCAGTTACATTAAAAATAATAAATACTTTAAAAGTTTCAGTGTTCAGCAAATCAGCTTGATATGTATGTACCCAGTACATTTAATACAGTTTAACTTTTAAAATGCTGGTTTTGTACACTAGTGTTTCAATCTCTGTTCGAGATTACTAGACTATTATTGGTTAAGGTGATCTATTTTTCTAACATTTAGACATATACAAATGTATACATAAATCAGAATTAAATGGACCGTGTTCTCCAGGAAAGCAAGAGGTAGTTCCAAGTTTAGAGCAAAGACTGTGTTTAAGCGTAGATCAATCTGTCTGAGGGATTGCCCAAGAATTCCCCAAAGGGAAAAACTGCCATAGTCTCCTGACCGCTGATTATAAGTCTTGAACTTAATCAGAGTTAAGTCACTTGGATTTAATCCTGTCCATCCTGACACTCAGACCACAATTCCACAACACACTGGCTTTGACAGCAGTGTCAAACTCAGGAGTTCTTGTTCCCTTTTCTCCTCTTTCTGCCGTTCACTCTGATCCCTGCAGTCCGGTGCTCCGCATCCTTGTTGTGCCAACACAACTCTGAGGCCATGCTATCGAACACAGTGAGCAAATTGATTCAGGTTAAAAAGAACTCCCTTCTGCATGTCTTCCACCCCACAAAAAACACACTGCGCATTTGCAGCCTTCGCAGATTTTTTAACTGGAGAGAAGAAAGGGAGCTTTTTCATAACATAAGGAAAAGAGGAGAACAAATGGAAAGAAACATGCATGTGTCTCAAAATGAGGTTTAATTCAAGACATCATGTGTTCACCTGTAAGTTGGGGTCAGATCCTCTAGCCTAGTAATAGAATATTTAGCCTAAATGATACAGGTCTCCCAGGATGCAGAAGCATGATTAGAGGAAGAATACTGCTCCTCCTGCTAATGACAGCATTTCAAATGATGAAAGACTGGACAAAGTTGTAAGCAAAAAAAATTCAAACAGTAAAAGGAACAGCGGAGGGGAATTCTTGGGGTGAGAATGACAAGAATTAGGACCAGGCTGCAAGTGAATCTTGTTGCTGTTTGTTTTGAAAACTTCACACACTCCTGGAAGTCTAGAAGTAGAAGCACTTGCCCAAATGACAGAAAGGCTGAACTAGTCTAGGCAGCTATCATCTCCCCTTGAGTCCCAGAGCAGGCGTTTTCTGGAGTGCGGCCAGCATCAGCATATGGAACCAGTGGTCCTTACCTGGTGTCGATAGTTGTACCAGCCGTTCGAACCTGCAACAATCACCACCCAGTGCTTGCCTCCATCTTCAGGTTCTTCCATGGGGAATGTGGTGATGCCCAGAGCACAGCCCAGCAGCACAACTGCTTTCAATATCATCTCTCTTCTTTATTTGCTCCACAAATGGGGGGGGGGGGGGGGATTCCTAATGAAGAAGTTTGAGAGAAGTAGATCAGAGGACATCAGTCAAAAATAAAACAAACACAAAACAAACATCAGTAGTATCACAACTAGAAGCTTTTCTTGCTTGTGCGGGTTTTTTGTGTTTTACAGACCATTCAACCCACAGTACAATTTCTGGTCATATCTTCTTTTTACACCAAGTTGCTACTAGTTACAAGACTTTTCTGTCAGCTTTCAAATCTGACTGAAAGCAATTCTGAATAGGACAACCAAGTCTTTCAGCTCCCTCTGGTTGTTTTGTTCTATAATAGCTGGTAATGAATAAGCGTCACTATCAAGTATTTCACAGATAAAACTTTTTCAGATTAATACTATTCTCTTGGTCTCTGCTTATGTAGTTCACTGGTTTCCATTCACTGGCAATTAGCCCATTATTATTGAGTCAAATCCCGGGTGATGTAGGCACAAGGATGCATAGACATGGAGAACTGCTTGGAAGTTGGAAAGTCAGGGTGTCACAAAAGCTCTCTGTGCCCACAAAGCCAGAGAGGGCAGAGAGAGGCCGTGCCGCTGTTCTGCACAAGATACAGCCCTAACTGCTGGGGCTGGGGGGAAGTGCAGACTGTGAGAGCCTCATGCTATTTGTGCAACCTGTTATGCTAGCGGAGAGCAAATGTGAACCGGTACCACATGAAAGAGTAGCATTTTCATTTCTTTTGCACAACGGTTAAGTGTTTGCACAAGGTGCACAGCAAGAGAATCGGGTCTGAGCCTGTGGACATCAAATTCAGAAAAGCAGAGCCAGAGAGGAGGCTTTAGCCCATGCAGAAACGGCTCTTTCTGCTTTCTTGAGAGGACTAAAAGTAGTGTCCCCACTAGTGATCTTCCTGAGCACCTTGATTGTCTGATAAAGTGTTTACTATAAAAGCAAACAATCTGGCCATATAYAATCAAAGGCTTGCTTTTGGGTTTGGTTTTTTTTTTTGGAGGGGAGGGTTATGTATATTGGTCACAGTCTCAGGTCTGCTGCATCCAATGTATTCTCATAAAGGAAACTCCCTTGAAGAATTGCAAGCTCTTGGCACATGCACAAAAATTACATACCTCCTCATGCACTGAGAGATGGGATTTTACACTGGCCTACTTAGAAAAAAGAGATTCTGGAGGTTGATCATTGCTGATATATATGTAAGAGGTGTTGTAGTAAGAGGTGGGGTGGTCTACTTTAGCATGGTTTTCTCTGGAATAAAAGCTGGAAACTCCCACACCATACTACACGGTCACAAGGTGCAACATCAAAGCTACCACTAAACCAAGTAACTAAACAGTACCTAAGTCAGCCTCAGTTCCCCACAGCCAAAACCATCCATCTGCAGCCACTCAAATGAGGCTGAAACAGAGAAGTAGCCAGCTCACCTCCAAAGCAGCTGTGTACAGCTAAGACTGCTAACGTAACATGTACTATGGGTCTTTCCAAGACTGGATCTACTGGTCACTAAGATTAAGTCTTGCAGGCACTAGTATGAAAAACATGTTATATATATTTTTGGAAGTTTTGGGTTTTTTTTCTTTTTAATGGAGCTAGCACAAAGTAAAGGAAGTCATGTTAGCATATCAGCTCCTACTGAACAGCTGTTACCACACAGAAAAACTCCGGAACAGAAAGGAAAAGACAGAACCAAACGTTAAGTGCTATGAGACCAGTTCTTCCAAAAACTCATCTGAATCTAGGAAACTTATCTTTCAGGAATAAGCCACTCCTGTCACTGCCTGCAAGTGTGAGATTTGGGACCGAGAACAATACATGGTAATTAAACAGTTTAGGGTTTGTTGAATTATTAGCTACTTCAGCAGTTAAGCAGATATGAAGGAATAAGCAGAATTTTTCTGCAGTTTGATAGACAGTTATAATCTCTCATTTTGAGCTAGAATTGTAAATTCTTGACATTGTTGTCACCAGTGACAGGTGGCTTTGTATGGCAACTCTGCCTTGTCTATCTTGTCACTTCTTCAGATGATTAAGACAAATAACAGACCAATGACTGCGCTGAAGATATACTGTGTTTACAACATCCACAAAACCAGCCTATTCTGTTGCCTACAGCACAGCTAAGATTCAGACCAAGTTGTTTAAAACTTTTGTAAAGTGCCACAATACAGCATGGACCAACAAGTCTATTCATTCCCAATATTCAGTTTCAGGTATATCTAACTCCTGAAATATTAGACAAGAAAAGAAAATCAATATATTTGAGATGATCTGCCTAGAAACCTTAACTGAGTTTGACTTAGCGGAACATGGAGATGAAGTTCATGCAAACAGATCCCTCAGAGTTCAGTATCTGTTTCATGAGAAGAAACTTTCTTCCATGTTCATTAAAGCATAACTTTTCATTTGTTCAACTAAAAACATTACTTATATTTACATGAAAAATACAAAGAGAAAATAAATGGTTCAAATGACTGCTGAAGGGCTGGAGATCCTTTCACAGGATGCTTAGCTCTTAGACATGTAAATCATTAATCTGAATCCAAGACATATCAGTAGAAGCTGTGTTGCTGCCAGCTGTTCACTGGGCTGTATAACATGATGGCTAATTTCAAGGCAGAGCCTAGTAGACAGGCATCCATCACATGGAAACAGTCACTGCCACCGGCTGCCAGTTACTGATATACCACGCAATGGAGACTAAAGTAGCTTCAGAAAAAATACGCTATGGAGTGCTAAGTCCTGAATTGGAAACAGTTTGATGGGACTGTCTTTCCTGACGAGTTCACACTCAGGACTATACTAACACAGATCTATAGCTCTCAGGATCCTAGCCAGTACCTCTGCACGGGGCCATGCTGTGCGGGACACAGGTGTACAAGATACCAGCCCTGCATTCTGCCTGCAAACAGGCCCACAACAGAAAAACCCAGGGCCAGATCAGGAACAAAGACTTAAGTTATCAAGCCCCTCAGGCAGTCCCTCCATGAGGAATTCAACAATCTCCCACATGGTATGCAGATATCCAGATCCTCAGGTTTCTCACCTCTGCTGAGACAAAGTTGTGAATGATGCAGAAGGCCCGGGGGGGGGGGGAAAAAAAAAAAAAAAACCAAACAAACACCAAGAAACATTTGCATTGCATTAGAAAACCACATATGTTTTGTCATGGGTTATTTAGAACAGAAAAAAACCTCTTTTTTATACTAATTTATGACATATAATCCCACTTATCTGTCTTTTCCTATACTATAATTAAATCAAATTAACACCAGAAAGAAGGGGGAAAAAACCTAGACATACCACAATGCACTAATAAACCATGATTAATAAATGCTCAGCTCCCCAAGGTTCTCTGAGCAGCATTTAAAACAGGTTTAACCATTAAACACGTGTGTGGTGGGATTAGGTCTTCAATTGCTTGTTTCCAGCTACTAAAAAAACAAACAAACAAACAAAGCCAAAACCCCTCATATTTCTGCTTGTTTTAAAGAAAGCCTTTGAGTGCTCAGGCAGGCAATTTAAAAGATTGTGTTCTGGGTTATGTTGAATGAGTTCTTGACCTACAGTTGAGAAGAGAAAGTTCCCATCACATGCTATGTCTTCAGGTCATACACAAAGAGAAACCAGCCCAGCTGACCAGCTTACCACAGGTACATAAAAAGCCTTTTTCTGAAAGCAAGAATCAAAGATCTGTCACATGCAATCCTAAATGCACGCAGAGTGAGACTACATGGAAGAGCTGAAAATTCAATACAAGATCATTTTAGAGCTTTGGCTGACCTCCAAAAATATGAGATGATTTGATCAGCTCTGCCTAGTCTTTCTGGAAGAAGAGTTAATTAACTTTGCTTTGGAGACCATGTCAGGAAAAAGGCACATCTCCCAGACACAGTGGGTTCAGCATCAGATCTACACATGCAGAACCACAGCACGTACACACACAGGTAGGCTGCTGCGCACTTTGTACAGTCCCTGGAAGAAGCGTGGCCAGAACTGGGTAGCTCTTGCCAGAACAATTCACTCAGCTCTTAAACCTGTTCTTCCTGACAGAGATACCTTGACTACTTCCCATTACGTGGCTAGCGCACATCTCTGACTTGATAAGGGAGGGATGCTTAAGACTGCATCTGGAAGTGGCCAGCTGCTGCTAGAACAATTCTTCTGGTCAACAGCCTCTTCCCTGAGTTCCCAACCTTCCTTTGGGAAAACAGTCCACTAAGAACAGTCCACAACAGGATACTAGCCTAAAGAAAGGAGTTTGAGTCGATCAAAGTATTTTCCACTAGTGTTTAGAGTGATGTTGACACTTCGGTACCTTAAACTCCAAATACCTCAAAGCACAGCCTCTAAGAGCTATATAAACAGAAACCATATATCCATTTTCCCTTCATGTGAAATAAGTGAGTTAACAGTAATCTTGGGGGAAAATAACAGCCTTAAGCTAATCAGCTGATCATTCCAGTTTTTCTTGGAAATCTCTATTTCTTTTCAGCTGCTCTTCTTATAACCACTAGCCTGTTAGTTTTCAGAATCAAGTCACAATTCCTTTTCCCATGCAGTGCTTCCATATTGCCTATCACTGTAAGATTTAGATGCTGATTTCCACAAAATACAATAGCCCTCCTCACAGGAAACTAATGTCTGCAGTTCTGTCAGAAATGCTCTGCCTACATGTTGTGCCAGCTGCTACGCAAACTGAAGCGCCTAAACTTGTGATTAAGCCCCTGCGGAATTAGTCTGATTTTCTTTATGCACTTGTATGGTAGAAAGAAAAAGTCTTAATCACTGTAAACTCTGATAAGCTACATTTTGAAGGAGATTATGGTCCCTGTTGCAAAACAATTCTTTACAAAGTCTACTGCTTAATTTGATTAGAACTTGTAGTAAAATAATTTAGTATAGCTACTGAAGATGTATAAGTCACTTTTACTGTAAAAACAAGAATTTGTAATTATGTTAACTCAGAATGGTTTTAAGCATTTTTTAAACATTAAATAAAGGTATTTAAAAGTTATTTTAAATAAAGTTCATTGTACTGTTTGCAGATTTGTCTTTCTCAGCAGCAGAGAATGGCACCACTTACTGGGGGGGAGGGGGGAATCATTCCTTATGCTTCCTAGGATGGTGACAATCTAATACACCCGGTTTAGGGGATTTTTTTTTTTTCTCTACACACTTCAAAAAGCCCAGGCTCAAATGTGGCAGATCTTAAGGCTTCAGTAAAACTGCTTCTCCTATTTACTTTCATATCTGTCTACAAACATACAAAGCCTCTGCAGTTGCATTCTGATGGTAGAAAAAACAGCTACTGCAACACTGCATGAATAATTTTAATTTATTACATTGCATGAATCGGGGCGGGGGGGGTTGAGGGTATAGGAATAAGTCAGACGGGGGTAAGCATTTCTGCTCAACAAACATGGAAATGTTTGGAGCGTGGACAGAATGAAATTCTGGAAAAGTGATTACACACAAAGTCTGTGATTCCTGCACTCCACATGTCTTTTACTATGGTTCGTCTCAGCATTTCAGATCTTCACTGCAACCTTTGTTTTAACCCCCAAATATAGACACCCAACACAGTGTTGTCCCATCCTAATTAGGAACTAGTGGTGCTACTAACTCCGAGCAGACCTTCATGTTATGGCAGGGCTGCCTACCAGCTATAACTAACTAGCCACAGTGCAGTACCTTTCGGGCATCATCAGCTCTTTGCAGAAAACCCATAAATTCTTACTCCATCGTTTGCCCCCGTGAAAATGTATTACCGGGGACTAAATCTGTGCTGCTGCTACTGCTTCCCCCCAGATCTCCCTCTTCTCTCCTGTGCCAGCCCTGAGCAATGCCACTCTGCACGAGCCGCTTTGACTCCTCTCCCCGGTGAAGCCCTTCCAGAAGGGCGAGCTCAAACACAGCTCTCGAGCCAGAAGGGCCCCGTGACAGGGGGGACAACTGTGCTCAAACCCCTTTTATTAAAGGCATCGCCGACGATGCAGCTCGGCGCTCTGCAGCAATGCCCACAACGCGCAGGCGGAACGGCGGGCTGACCGACCCCTCTTCCCAGCGTCCCAAGGCGGGGGGGGGGGTGTCTGCGAATCGACCGAGCCGTCGCCCCGCGTCTGCCCCAGCGCTGACTAACGGTCGGGCCCCGAACAGCCCCGGCCAGCCGGGGGAATGACGGGACGACGGGACGAGCGGCGGGGGCTCGGCAGCGCTCGGAGCCGGTGAGGGAAACCGGTGCCCCTTGGCCGCTCCTCTGGAGCCGGCGGGGCCCCTCGTCCCTACCCCGGGCAGCTCTGTCGCCAGGGGGCGGAGCGGGCCGGCACCCCCTCACCGTTCCCCTCACTCAGGCGTACCCCTGCCTCCTCCCCGCCGCCAGCCAGCCGCCGGCTGTGACAGAACCCTCCCCGGACAACGCGGTCCCGCGGCTCCCCCAGCGCCCAGCACGGCCCCCGCGGGCCCTCACCGCGCTGCCTGCGGAGATGTCGCCGCCGCGGCCGCTGTGATTGCAGCAGGCGCCGTGCCGAGCGAAGCAACCGCGGGCCGCGGCGGGCGGAGACTGGCGCCGGCCAATCGCGGCCGGGCGGTGGAGCGGCCGGACACCAGCGCGGCCGCACTACGTGCCCCAACAAGCCCGGCGCGCCCCCGCGCTCAAAGGGCTGCGGGACTTGAGCGCAAAGCACGGTGGGAGTTGTAGTCCGCCGGCTGCCCGGCGAGTCGCAGCTGGGGAGCGTTTCTCGCGTGGCCCGGGGAGCCCGGCTGGGGCGGGGGCGGGTTGAGGGCCGCGGGCAGCTCCCCGGGCAGTGCCCGCCCGTGGCGTCTGTGCATGTTGTTGGAACTGCCCTCCTGCTATTTCGGGGCAGGATGGAGGCCGGAGGCCCWGAACGGGAAGGTGGAGGAATGTGTCAAAGGGTAGTTCATGAAATGACGGAAGAAAACTTAATGACCCCGCATCGTCCTTGTGTATTTCAGCAACGGTGGCCAGCAGAGTCGTGGCTTTTTATTGCAGACGGTGCCAGCCCTTGCTCGTGGCCTGCTCCCTGCTGCGCAGGAGTGGCTCAGGTACGGTACTGAAATCTGCACGTATCCGTAGAGAGAGGTGTTGAGGGGGTTTTGGTTATGTACTACAAAAAAGCCTGATAAACCCTGCTGTAAAGTCTTCTCCATTTTTAATGAGAGAAAGAGAAGCAAAGATGATTTTTGATGCTCTTTGCCTAATAAACCACGCAGAAAGGAGCACACCAGCTTCCCTCTTGCATGCTATCAGTTAAAAAAAACAAGTTTGCATTTTGTTACCAACCAACTATGGTTTTGAACATCTGCAGACAGTCATAGTTTTGCTCTGAGTTTGCCATTTGCATTATTTGCACTGTCTCAGCTTTGCTTATGATCATAAATGTAAAAGGTCATTACAGGTTAATCATCAGTACTTTTCTAGAAAAGTTGGAGTCCCCAGCAACCTGGCATGCCTCCTGACACAGTCAAGCTGTTAAAATTCAGGCTGGTTCAGGGATGACCTTTTTGAACTGACAAAGACCGTCATGCTGATTATCCAACAGGAAAAAACAAGCCCTAAACTATCATTTCCCCTCAATTTATTTTGAGTTTAGTAACCACATGGGTTATGCTTATGTTTTGAATATTACCTTCCAGCCCTAAAAGTTATCTAATATCAGTTAAGAGCATCGCTGACCCGTCATCCAAGTCCAAAGGTGTTTCTCATACTGTTTGTCATAGCTGGGCTACATGAGGTAAGTATACCTTGTGTCAGCTGTCACTTCTAGAAAATCTAATAATATCATTGCCAAATAACCTATCTAGAAATTCTACATTCATTAAACATCAGCAGGATGTTCCTCATTGTGAAAAATAATAGATGGGAAGACCCCTACAGGAATCCTGCATCTCGGTTAAATGTATCAGACAGGTACTAAAGATGCTCAAGTAATATTCACATTTTTACTACTGAATGCGATTATTTCTTTGATGGTGTTAGAAAGTTAGCAAGCCTTCCTGAATTGGGTGTGAAGTTTGTAAAGGAAAGATATGAATGGTGTTGCTGGGTATGTGGGCTGAAGTAAGCAGAGAGATTGCTGAGATAGAATTGTGGGGAGTCTCAGACAGAAGTGGCTGGATCTCCTGCAGCAGGAATCCAGCATGATCCTTGCAGCCAGTGCTACCGTGGAAGAGAAGAAATGAAAGAAATAATGTTTTGTCAATCACACAAACACACATTTTATGGCTATGTAAACAAACATACATATAATACTTTTAAAAGAGAAAAGCACGTAAGTAGGTAAAAACATGATGCATTTATGAAACGTTTTGCTCCTTGCGCTGACAGCACTAAAAAGCAAAAGTAGCCATCACCCATATGTCTCATTACAAAACTTTGACTCTCTTGAATGCAGTTCCTGCCAAAGCTACACGCTACAAATGAGAACTAAGACACTAGCAAACTCTGAAAGTGTTGACCAAATGAGGACAAAAAAAAACCCAAATGTGAAACTTAACAACTGCAGATAAGCTGGGTTCTTTCTTAATAGTGAGATTTTACCAACCAAGGATGGGAAGTCCTACAGACCACAAGTCTGTCATATGGTAAGAGTGGGTAGTTTAGCGCCGATTCTGTTTTGCTAGGAGTGCCCTGAGGGGATCCTCACTCCTACCTCCAACATTGCTGACACTGGGCTAGCTTAAAGTGCTGGCATGGTAGTAGTAGTTCTGGTAAAGCACAGGTTTCCCCAAAAGAGGTTTTCCAGATTTCTGGCAGAACTCTGGAGATGTTTTAACACAGGTATTTATGGTGCCATGCCACTAACCTTACAGCTGATGAAATTTGGACTGAAAAGTCATCAGCTGTGCTTTTAATCYGCCAGGAAAGATATTTAAAAATGTACAGGAAGCCGTTCTGGACTGCACGTACATTTCTCCTTGAACACCATCTGAATAGATCAAGACTTTTTTTTTAATGAGTCAAGGACATTTTTAACTGGGAGAAAATGGACTGGAATCATGAATCAAGCTCACTTAGGGCATGTACCAGGGAGCAAGATGCAGAGGTTATACGCTGGTGAATGCGAATCAGGTGCCTATTAGATTAAAAACCAGCTAATGAACCACAACACTCCCATAAGACTTTATAAATTCTGTAGGGAATTTTTTTAAAGTAAGTCTTCTACTTCTTGGAAAAATTGTCACCAAATGTTATTGAACATTTTCAAAGGGAAAGATAGAATGAATCCATAAACATGTCCCACGTAGGATGAATCTGGAAAATAAAAGAGAGAAAAGGATTTTATTCATTAAAAGAGGATTTTTAAATGACTTGATTCAGTAACAATGTTTAAGAATGCAGGGGACCAAGACCACACTAGTTGTGTTGTATCCAGAGCTGATTAATATACTGTTATTGCAATATCCATATGCTTATTCCGCCACTCAACTACAGGTTTGCTCATGCAGTCACTTGTTTCAGGACATTTTAGGCTTTAAAGTGCTTTGCCATATAAATCCCCTTGTATGTTTGCATAATATTTACCAAGACGATGCCTTGAGTAGGTGAGATAAAAGGCAATCTCTTCTCTTCCATCTCCTCTTTAGTGCTTAAAAGGATTTTCCTGAGCCACTCCGTACCCAGGCAGCATGATCAGCTGCCCCCAGCCCCAACATGGCAACGAACTACTTCTACAAGATCATCAAGTTCTATTAAATGCTGAATTCTTAATCCAAATTTAAATGATTGTTTAACATTAGTCCTAGATTGCAGATATTCATGTCATTTTAAGCTTCCTGACCTATTTTAAACACTTTAAAGAATGGTAATTCTTTGTAGTTGCACTAACTTGATAACTATTAGCAAATAATGAAAAACAAAATAAGAAATTCTGGGAAAAAAGTAGCTAGTATGTAAGATAAAGAGTAGGAGAGATTCATGGTTAACAAAACAATGTGCTAAGCCTGGTCTTTCAAAATCTTCACCAGCAATGAGATTAGATTTGTCAGACTAGTAATGATGCCTGACTAGCTGCCTTGTAAAGGCAAACATCAGACATGGTTATCCCACATGTTTGAAAAGAGGGAAGATTTAGTTCTCATTTTAGCGAAACTAATAGATTAACAAGGGGGTGATCTTAGCGATCAAATGATTCAAGGAAAAAACAATGTTCATCTTTATTTTGGGAGGAAAATCAGAAGAGACTTACATGAAGTGACCTTAATTCTGAAAGAGAGTTAATGGCAGACATATCATCATGGAGAGAAACTGAGATTAAGCAAGTCTGGGAGCCAGAGGGATTCAGAGGTTTAGTTCACTTACATCACTAAGGGAATATATACACATATATTTTGAGAGTGAGTGAGGGAAAACCTTATCCCTACAGTTTCGTACATGCTTTCTTCAACTGTTCTGACAGATTTAACTACATTAGACAGTGTTCAAAATAGTGGGTTCCTATATTTTTCTTGGAAATAGGTGGGCAAGTAGAGGGGAAAGTCTTGAGACAGCACCGGAGAAAAACAGTGAACACGATGACCCTTTTTAGAGGAAGGGAGAGGAAGGTGAGAAGAGTGAGAGCAAATGATCAATTTGTTCCTTTTATATATATTTTTAGAGAGAAAAATCTATATGTATGTATCTTGATATAGAATATCTATATACTATACATATATTTGTATATACATTAATTTTATTCATTAGCATAAATGCTCCAATTTGGGAGAAAGATTTGCAGATCGGAGCCTCGGTACATGCAGAGCTCCTCAGCACTTAGTGGTTCCTAGTTAAGTTTTGTGTGTATCACATCAAGAAATAACTGAATGAACTGTAGTATAGAAAAGAACAATTAGAGGTTGCAGAAAGATCACTTATGAGAAAAGATTGAAAGACCTGGGGCAATTTAGTATAGACAAGCAAAGATCCAGGAGAGACACTCTAACATCACACATAACAGACTGCTGCAAGAGAAAGGTGAAAATATTTTCATGTCTCCAGAAAACAGAACAAGGAGTAACACTCTTAAAATGCAACAGGTACCTATAGATTAGAGAGTGGAAAATATTTTCCAATGATAAGGTACTAAAGCACTGGCCTAGGAATGGTCCTTAGCATTGAAGCCTACAAACATGGCCATACAAACACAGTTTCTTCCAAGACTAGAAGATGTTAGATATTTTTTGTTGTTCCTTTCTCCTGTGGGCTTTTTGAGGAAAGACAACAATCTCCCAGGAAATGTAATATTTCTATCAGGTCGATTCTCCAGGGGGAGCTCTGCCAGGGAAGCAGGAGCTGAGGTTTACTCTATGAGACTTTGTGTCCATTTCTGTTCCAAAAAATAAATAAATAAGCAAGAGTATGAAAGCATGCCAGGAGAAGTCAGTCACTGATTTCCGCATAATTGCAAAAGGAGCATGCACAGCACTGACACTCAACGGAAGAGTAAAGACATGACTGAAATGCACCTGGTAATTTTCTTTATGGTGGAAGTAGAAATTTGGTGCAAAGAATTTGGGTCATATACTTCTACCCTGATTGGTGTCAAAAGCAGGGGAATAGGAACACACACAGACACATATGTTGAAGAAGACAGAGCTTAGAGACATCCTAATGTAGGATCTATCTGCACATACCAGTTTTATGTTTGTATCTGGTAAAGTCTGAATAAGTATGCCAGAAAGTTTAAGTGCAAGACAGTCTAGTCACTACATACACATACAGGACGGCATCAGCTTCAAACCAAGAAATGCTTCCTTGAACGTATGCTTGCATGGAGAGCTGAGAAAAGGCTCATCAGAAAAGCTAAATGCACTCAGTTCAGGGTTCAATTTTTATCCTACAGAAAACATGAAAATGACTCCTATCCCCTTGTGCATCTTTTCTGCAGATGACACCTTTCTACCTTTGTAGGCAAGTGTTAAGTGAGTTGTATGGAAAAAACAAGGGTTTGGAGTAGAATAAAGTAGGTGTGAGGTGATAGCGTGAAATATCCGTATGATCAGGAAATTCAAGGGAAGGACAATGTGTACTAGAGAAAACAAGCAGGAAGGAGGGAAAAGGGGAAGAAGTCTAAAGGTTAAAAGACTACAAACACGTCCTTGCAGACAGCAGCTTCCAAATAACCTGTGTGACTATGCAATGGGGAACGTATTTAAAAAATTGTGAAATAAGGTAATGGCCAGCAGTAGGCTTAATGATGTTATTTATTGCAAATCTAGTTCATCAGCATTTTCATACCTATAAAATATCCACTGAAAACTGTGAAAACAAATGCCAGTTATGAAGTGTATACACCCAGAATAGGATTCTCTGAACTTGACTTCTGTTGTCTTTTTTCTTCATCTCAGACAATCGTGGGAATCCTCATATCTGACTGACATACTTCCTAACCCTTACTGCATGCATCCCCTTGATAATGATTTTTTTTCCTGCACACAATTAATGTCTAAATATGTGATATGTTTGCAATATCATTGTGGATATCTGCACTTGGATTCCAAACAGTTGAATTACCCATTCCCACTGTCAGGAAGAATGCTCTTTTCTCTCTCTCTGTTGGTTAAAATACACTTCCCTCCATATTAGATTCAGGCTTGCCCAGTCAATCTACACATTTACAGCTTCAGGGTCAATCCATGTAATTCACAGTTAAGCCAGGAAATTGCCAAACTGGCCCAGTGAAGACCTTCCACCCAGCACTCGCATCACCAGCTGCACTTGCCTTTTGTGCTGGCAGCCTGCTGAATTTTATGTCAGGCTTGGATCTGTTACCCTCCTCTTCAAAACTTCCCATGGCCTATATGGGCCATTTCAGCCAAGAGTGGTTAGGAAGATCTCGGGCAGTTATATTGCACTGTAGTTGCTGAGTTTTCATGCACAGGAGTGAGAGCATGTATGCAGAAAATAACAGTTTCTTAGTAAAAAACTCCTCCTAGAGACATGCTGCATACAAACTTAGGTGCCTTCAGGATAGATAAGACCTTTTAAACTTGTCTTCCACAGTTCTACTGCCAAAAAGGGAAAACATATATCTTTACTGAGAGAAAGAAAAAGGAGAAACATCTTCAATATCAAATTAGTAATTGCAAGAGGAGCCAGGTATAATAGAGGTGAACAGCAAAAGGGTTCAATTACTTTAAATCCTTTTATTGGAAAATGCCTGTTTGCAAACATTTTCACACAAATGTTTTGCCTTACCAAGCTTCAGTAAGTATCAAAAAAGAAAGAAGAGAAATGCCATTGGTCTTTCATTCTTTACATCAAATTGCATCCTCTTGGTAGAGGTAGACCTCTACCCTTTTAGAGAATTATTCTGAGTATCTTGAGTTCATTTCAACAAATAATGCATGAAAATGCATGAAGAAAGGCATATGGCTGAATGCAAATAAACCCCCAATCCTCAAATGGCATTTTACTCTCCAAACTTTGTATTCTCAAGTTTGCTATTTTTTAAATGTCACTAGGCACTTTTGGTCTCCTAACTTTGATAATTCTGGCAGGCTGGCTTTGTTTCTCATTAGAAGAATAATATGCTAGCTCTGTAGTTTGTGTATGGAGAAAGGAAATAAGATAGTGAGGACACTGCAGGAAAAGTTTCATCGTGATTTATTACAGGAAAAGAAAGAAATAGGAGTAACGAAAGAAAAGAAAAGCAATAACAACAGAAAGATTGAAAGAATGTGTGTGTGTGTGCATAATACAGTTGATTTGTACTGTGGGAGAAGGAATACAAGCACACCCTAATTTTGTGAATTTCATTTTGACGCAAAAGTGAGGATGCAACAGTGGAGACAGAGCAAGCTTTCCAGGGCGTAAATGAGCAGTGGTCTAACTTCAAATATCCCAGCTGTGAGTCGGCTACGTGTTCTAGCCTGGCCTCTGTTGCATTGCACCCCTGCACCTTGTGTATACTCATGTACCCACAGTTACAGCCGCTAGCTAGAGTTAAGAATTTCCATCATTTCATGTTAAAATGGAGCTCTTTTGGAAGTCCCCCCCAAACTCCTGTCAGTTTACCATAATGTTTTCCATGCTAGCTGTTTATGGAAGATTTGCTTTCTAATCATTTTCAGTTTATAAATCATTCAGCCATATTGAGGAAAACAAAAGGTGTGTGTTCAGGCAAAAGGAAGCAGAATTGTGCCTGTTTACAAATTCTGTAGCTGAGATGCTCTTGTACCTGTATGCTTTGAAAAAATCTATTAATTATCAGAGAAATTAAAAGAAAAAATCTTTGAAGGCCTTTTAAATGCAAAGACACCACCTCTAGCTCTGGAAGTCCCTGAGTCAAAATCCCAGGGAGAATGTAGCTGAGAAGTATCTCCTGTCCTGTTCTTATACCTTCCCTCATCACCTGCAGTTCGCCACTTTCAGAGAGGGATTTGTGCTTCGACTGGCACAGCTGCACTAATATAACCAAGAGGAACTGCTACGTTCAAATCATGGCCGTGACTTTTTGCTCTATTTGTGAGAGGCCAGTCACATCTGGACAAGTTAAGTACCTTCAAAACCCAGAAGTACGTTGAAGGCTGGTAATTAAAATTCTCTGAAAAGTTCATTAGCACTGAGCATGATCCGTCCCCAACATTTGTACATTTTGACCAGACCAAACCTGCTTTGCTCTGTTCAGGTGTGGAAAAGGACTTCCTCTCTTTAGTTCCTCCTCACTGTACCTCAATTCTCCATCTGGAACATGAAGATAGTAACACCACTTGCCTCAGAGGCTGTGGGTGTGTGAACTGCATATCATGGGCTAATGTGACAGCTTGAGTGAACGTAGGCTTACTTGGGAGTGTAGGCGAGGTCATGCAAGGTAGCTAAAGGAAGAGGTTAGGTACCTTCATTTGCCATGGAGTACATGTGGGGACATGGGCAGATAGCGTAGAGCTGTAACTTTTCACCTTAGCTTTTCCTGCAGTAACCAATTTCTCTGCCCGTACTCAGTCATGCAAAGTCATAGACAACAGTCATACAAACTTATGGGGCAAGTTCATACCATTTTATTCAGTGATGCATTTAAGTGATGGATGGCATGAGGCCACATATGGAATGTTGAGAATGAAATACAAGTTTAAGTGACAACTCATCCAGTGACAATCACATTATTTTCCAGTCCTTGATTTTTGGTATATTTTCAATATACTGCATGAAGCAAAGACTTTAGTCCAGATATGTAGTTGTGTAATAATATATCATGACACATATGCAAAAGAAGGCTGAACTAAGATGACATGACCAACCTTTATTTTTTGTTGCTATATTTTGCAATTTTTGTGTTTTTCAGCACATTTTAGTATAGAAAATATCTGCCCAAGCCCTGTTTCAATATACTTAGAAAAGGGAATCATTAACTTTCTAAGTACAAGTCATGTGACTATGTTTCTGTTTTGCCTCTGCTACCTAACAATTTCCCTTCATGAACAATGAAAAGCCTGGGAATCTGCTCGGTGGAAAATGGTAATTTTTAAAAAGAAGTAATTTTGTCAACTGCAAAAACTGCCTCTTTTTTCATTAAAAAAATCAAAACTAAAGCCCCAATTGTTTTCTTGCTATGAATTTTGAGGAATTGATTTAATCTTGCTGTGATTAACAATAGTTACTGTGGCAGATACTTTCTAGCTTTGTTATTTATATCTTCTTACAATGAGAGCTATAATAGGAAAAATTAATGTGTATGAATTATTGGTAAAAATTACTTCTACTTTGAATATGACTAGGGATCTAAAGGCTTTGTACAGACAGTCTAATTTTTCATCTACAGCTAGATATGAATCTCTTACTTTTCATGCTTGCAGACAGAGAAGTGCAGCCAGAACCTTTCAAACTATGCAACAGCCTGTATAGCATATCAGATCAGGGCCTGGACTCTGGGGAGGGCACCTGTAAACTGAAAAGGCACCTGTAAAGTTTTCAGTGGTAGTTAATGAGGCTGTATGCCCCTTGTGACAGAAATATTATCACTCAGCCTAGCAGTCACAGGACGCTTGGAAGCAGCTGTCAATACAGCAGACATAAGGTACATATAAATAGGTCAGTGAAACAGGCAGCAAGTTCTCTTTCCTTCCTCTTTCTTCCCTGCTACCCTGCAAATCCTTCCAACCTGAGAACAGCAATTATTGGAATAAAAATACAGACCTCAAATAAGCACCAAGGAAAGAGATATCACCACTCTAGATTTCTCTATATTATTCAGGGTCTAAAACATTAAACTTTCTGCTTAATTTTTTTTTTTTTGTAAATGGAAACATTTTTTTGAGGCTATCAGGAATTGTGAAAATGTAAATGGAACAAACTTTAATAGTGTTGCTGTAAACTTTCTGTCTTCTCGAAGATCAGGTGCAAAGATTATGCACCATACTGGGAGACACTAAATATGGGTAAAAATTGTAGTGGAGTTACTACATTTTATCAGAGCACTCAGAGGGAACAAATGTGTTTTCCAGGTTACACGTAAAGCATGATTGCTTTTATGGAATGATTCTATAACCCAACAATTCAATATAAAATCTATACAGGACTTAGAGGATTGGGTTACCTCCATTCCCACCCAGTCCCTTTATCAATATGGGATCCCAGTTTTTAAGATTTTGTATGAATAGGGCAAGAGGGTTGTCATGGAATTTACTTCAAGGTAAATAATTATGTCATCTGCAAGAACCAGTAATTCTCAGGCTGTGGGCAGTTCAGACATGGTCATAGGAGTCTGCCCATGTAATATTGAATAAAAGACACTTCTTTCCAACCATTTATTCATCTAAACTAGATTACATCTGTAAGATGACCCAGTCAAACAAGCACCATGCGATGGCTGTAGAGTGGCATAGGACATGTTAAAATGTGCATTGAATTCCACTTGCTGCTCCTATATCTCTACTGTGGGTATATTTCCTAAAAAGCTTTTCAGACTCTAACTAATGCAGAGAAAAGCTTGTTACATGCAGTGATGCAATTAGATATTTTCTGGATTGAAATATGCTTTGTCTGTATCCTCTCTGCAAAAAACAGAGATAATCTAGGGCATTGGCTTTGGCCCTTCTTGTTTCTGTCCAACATTGGGAATAGATCTGTTCATGTCACTTTGGTTTTTAACAATCTAATACTTCAAATGTTCACAATCACATGTGAATTTTCCACTGAGGGGATTTGTAATGTGTTTTGAAGACCAAACAAGTGGAATAAAACTAGAATTAATTTGTAATTAATAGAATCTCTTAAAAAAACCTCCTCTTTCTTATTGGTTTACATGAAAATGAATTGTACCATTGCCTGTTGAAATCTGAACAGATGGTACTATAACACTTAAAAACAATCCTGCCACATACCACAAATGCCTTTATCTCTAGGATGTTATGAATAACTTGAGTGGTCTAGATGAGCTTCCCATCCCACACCGGTGGCATTGCTTGTTAGGGTTTTAAATATTAAATAAAGAGAAGATACCCTACATTTTTTTGGATTTCTGTGGGGTCCTGAACTCTTTTTTTCTTAGTGTCTGAGAAGGTGATATATTCACATTAATTGAAATGATGATTATGTGCAGCTGAGTCACATGATGTAGAAGCTGAAGGTTGTGAATTCATTTGGTTTATTATTTCCAATGTGTTGCTTAATCTGTCATGAGGCAGGATGGATTTTCTATTAACTCATGCCAGTACTAGCGCCGTATGTTCTGAATAGGCAGCAGGGCTGATGCTCGTCCTTGGGTTTAAGTCCTAATGAGGCGCAATGATAATTGATAATTCATAACTGTAGACAAACATTTTGGAGCTTTTGTCCTACACAGGAGCTCTCCATGATCTTCCCAAACCTTGTGCGTTCCCCATAGGAAGAGGATTACCATGATAACATGTAAGGAAACTTCTGTAAACCAGAGGAGGCTTCTTGATAACAACATTCAGCATACCTGTGAATTTAACCAGAGAATACTTGTAAGGTGTGATCTGACAAGATGACATCTAGAGCTCTGGGGAAATGTGGATGTAAGCCACCAACCATGCATTCAGCATTATAATCAGAAACTCAGGAGGAGAACAGGTCCTCAACAGAGGAGGATCTGAAGTGGCAGGAGCTGTAAGTGTTGTCTTCATTCACATTCTTGCTGGTACCTCAGGCATGAGTAGAAGTTCTCCATGGAGAAAGTATAGCGGTTGGTTGCAGTATGTTGGTATAGAAGATTGTTTGAGGAAACAAATAAAGGGGGAGGGTGGGAGAAAGAACAACAACAACAACAAAACCTAACCTAATATTAAGTACATTTTAACAGCTATCCTTACTAAGAACAAGCATTTACAGAAGAGAGATAACAGCCATAAAGCTTGAAAGAGTTCAAGTACTTTGTCAGATTTGGGACACTGAGTCACAGATGATGAGAGGGAAAGAAGTTACAGTCACAAGTGTGGGGACATCCACAGTGCGGGAGTCCCTCTAAACAATGCTTGCCAAGTGTCTTCACTCAAACACCTCATTTGAGAGAGAGTCTAAATAGTAAAATGTATACGGACAAGAATGTGAGAGGGATCTTGAGCTCTCACATATAAATCTGACATCAACCAAAAGGTTTTGACTTGAAACAGTGACTGAAAATTACTGAAAATACTGTCTCCAAGTCAGAGTAGACTTACTTGTTAAGAGTAACTAAATGTGAAGTTCGTTTTGTCAAGGGAATTTGCTGTATTACACATTTGCTTTTAGGACTGGAGCAATTGTGAAAGAAGATCCATTCTTATTCTTTTGCATGTGACATGAGCCATATTCCTGAAACTCTCTCTTCCAACCTTTGCCTTAGCTGACCTGTCAGATAACTGAAGCTGCAAGATAGCCTTCAACAAAAAGTTTTGGTTTGCTTCTTTTTCGCTCACCATCACGTGCTTAATATGCAAAATAGATGTCTTCCCCTTTCAGCTAATGAGTACAGTAACTTCGAGACAGATGAAACAACATCACAGGAGAAGTGTTCTTTTATTCTTACCCTACTATAAAAACTGTTCTGAAATTAGCTAAAACTTACTTGCTGTTTACTTCAACCCCATATGCACAAAGCCATAGTAAAAGTCTCCTGTTTATCTGTCAGAAAAGCAGGAATCCTTCCTTCCTCCTGAATGTTCCTCTTATATAATTAATGATAACAAACATTCGTAAGTATCACTCACTGTTGGAGCACTATTTTATTCCTTGTAGGACGGTAGTAGTTTTCACTTAACAAAAGCAATTTTTAAAGTCTTTTTTTTCTTCTTTGAGTGGAGGCAAAACTTGCCCAACAGTGCAAATCTGTCCAAAAAGAGTGCTGAGCACGTTCTTTGTGCCAAGCCCCTTGGTGTCAGTGTGCGCAGGTGCCCTTTTTTTGTCACGCAAACCTCTAAATCATGGGGCTTTGAAAAAGGAAATGGGCCACTTGAATTGGTCATCAGGAAATGGCCACAAAAAATCCTTAAAATTTTTTTGGAAGAGAAACTGAAGAGTGAAAGAATCGGGGCTTCAGAGCTTAGATTATTTCTTTACTAGTCCCAGGATATTCTCTTATAAAGGAGTCCCTCAGGATTTGGGAAGCCCTTGTGTTAACCTCAACTAATGTCTCTTCTAAGCCTAGTCATGATACCTGATGTGAACTTAATCTGAAAAAAAGTTAAGACAACCTCAGTATATTTACCTGTTACCCAAGTAAGTGTCACCTGTGCTTGCACAGCACCTTTCAAGTATTTTCAGCAGAAACAAGGTGATACTAGTGTTATCATACAGGACAAATGTATGGGAAGGATTATGGCAAGAGGGTAAGGGTGACCCTGGACATTAAAGCTTGTGATAAAAGTTTTGTGAATCCAGGAGGTTAAAAGGACATCCTTAGTTATTTGTATTTGTTGTGCAGGGGGGGTGGGGGGTTTATATCTGGGGGGGTCCCATGTTCCTTGGCATCTTACAGTTGCCCTTGAGCAACAGGAGGTCATTCCTTTCACATCTTCCCCAAGTTGTGGAGAACAGGACATAAATGCCCCATGTAGTTTCTTCTGGTCAAAATTCCTATAATTTATTGGCAACATCAAGGCCAAGGTGTTTTTTTCCAGTGGGCCTGTATGATGGTCTGACATCCCGATCTGGGGAGCAAAGACAAGGAGAAGGGCGCCCCAAACGGGTCACCCGCCATTTCTGGGCAGAGGCAGCGAGGCCGCTTCTGTCAGGTCAAGCAGCCATTTATAAACCACCATCCTTAAACCCCGTGTCAGGAAAGGCAAGATGACGCTTGGCTGTTTTTAACAGCCACGGCGAAGACCTTCCTTGACCCCTAGCACTGCGGGGCTGGAGCTCCTCCTGCCATCACAAGGCAGAAATGCAGGAAACCTGAGCAGCGGGTACCGCTTCCCCCAGGGGCGGGCCGTTACCGGGAGGGAGGGGCAGGGCGCTCGCTTCGGCTCCCCGCTTCCAGGCTTTGCCACCCCCCCGCCCGGTGGGAGGGGCGGGTCTTGACGCGCCGTGCCACCTCACGCATCTCCCGGCGCTTCCTGCGCCTGCGCGCCGTGTCCCGGAAGGCGGCCACGTCTGCCGGAAGTGGTGTTGCGCCGGCCAGCCCGGCCCGGGGCCTCGCAGTGACTGGCGCCGTCCGGTGCCCCCTTCCCCCCTCTCCCCCCTCACGACTCCCCTCGGGCCGGGGGTCTCCCGCGCTGGGAGGAGGTGAGGCCGGGCTGTGCTGAGGCCTCCGCCGCTCCTGAGGGCCGCCGGGTGGGGGCGGGGGGCCGGTGCGGGGGAGGGGGATGGCCGGGGACAGGCAGCCGTGCTAAGGGTGGGCGGGGAGGGGGGGGTTAGCTGCTCCCCTGAACATTGCCCTCCCACCCGGCCTCGCCTGCCTCTGCGCTTCCCCCTTCCCTCTGTGGGTGTGCTCGGCTATGGGACCCTCCACAAGCCTGCCCTGGGGTGAAGGAGCCCTTCCCGGGGGCTGGGGTAAAGGCACACGTCGCCTGTGTAGTCTCGCAGGCCCTTGGTGCAAGTGAAGGCATGCACCAGTTCCCCGTGTTGGTGTCACAGAAGGGACAGCAGGCTGTAAAGTTTGTTGGGGAGAAGTTCCTCTGCCTGACCCAGATTATGAAGCTGCAGGCCAAACATCTAAGGCTTTGTTGTTATCTGTTCCTGTAATAAGCATCTGGCGACTTTTCCTCCTCCAACTGAATTTGGTGTTGTCAGGTACAAGTAGACTTTATTTTCTATTATTGTTGCAGATTGACTAGCAGGCTGGATGCTCTGTAGCAGGTGCTGATGCCAGAAACAGATAGGGTCGTCTGATAGCTAAGCCTTGGTTTTGTCTGTTTTCCTCAGAAACTGACTTGGTTTATTTCCATCAGTTACCAAAACAGCGAAATATCAAGCAAGTAGGAGAAAAGTATGAAAATAATTACAGCACTAATTGATTAACACAACAGTTGTTTAGGTAACCCATACATCTTGCCTTGTCAACATCAGTCTGATTTGTAATCATTCTATGTCTTTTGCAGCATATGGTCCTGAAATTTTAATTTTATAGAGTTTATCAACAGACATCCGTCATGTCTTGGCTTGCTGATCTTGCTGGAAAGGCAGAGGATCTACTCAACAGAGTTGATCAAGGAGCTGCATCGGCTCTGAGCAAAAAAGACACAGCAAGCAGTGCAGTTTATGATAATAAGAATTTGGACTCTGCCAATGAATATTCTGAATTGCGCCAGCATACTGGAGAACTGAAATATCAGACGACATCCAAAGCAGCCTACATCTCCTCAGCAGCTGATAATATTAAACATCAAAAGGCCACAATCCTAGCAGGAACAGCAAACGTTAAACCAGCACGTAGGACATCTTCAGAGGTTGCTTCACCAGTAGAAAGTGTTTCCACACCCAGAGCTGCGTCACATTTTGTGAGAAGAAAAAAGTCAGAACCTGATGATGAGTTGCTATTTGATTTTCTCAACAGTTCAGAGAAAGAACCTAATGGAAGGATGGACTCTAAAAAAGAGAAGAGCAAGGCACCTGTTCTTCAAAATCACTCTCGGACTTCAAGTATTAGTTCTGTGTCTACCAGTACACAGAGTGCAAAAGCTACTGAAGATAATTCTATCAGGAGCCAAGGCAATGGTAGTTAAATAGTTTTGAACCTAGAGATATTTAAAATCCAAGTATGTCTAGGGTAAGGCTAGGTAATGGATTTACTGTCACTTCATGAAACATTTAGTGGTAGTAGTATGTCAAGCGTGTGGAGTACAGCAGGGTCTTTAACATTTTTTAATCACTGGGATAATCTTAGATACCATGCTAATTTTACAAGCTGCATAAGTAATACCTAAATCTTGTGTGTTCTCAATCTGTCTCATTGCTGCTGCTCACCTTGACCTCCCTGAGCTATGACCTAACCTTGCATCAGCCCCCATACATCCCTACTTAGAAGCACAGGTGCTGCTGCATTTTTTTGATCACTCAGGGGCCCTTACCTGTTGTTGCCACATAGGAGAGTGAGTGACTTTCACCAGCTGGTAGATGGTGTTGGCTGTTGCCCAATGCACCATGTGAGGTGATGTGAGGTTTTCGCTGTTCCACCATGGAAGAGGGGTAAGCTGTCAAACTTGCTTGTCCTGCAGAGTGCGAAGTGGGATGTGGATAGGCTGTTGTAGAGCTACAGGCATGAGAGCACTAGATAGATAAAGCCTTTGGGTTTGCCAGTAGTAGTTCATTACTGCAGTCTAAATCCAGACGCCTGAAAGAGCCTCCAGGCCAGATGGTCAAAAGCTGGGGCTATTCTCAAGTCAATGCAAAGGAGAACGTGGCTGGGAAGTGTCAGGAACTTGTGTTTTCTATCAGACTGTCCAATCTATACTCAGTCCTTGCTGTTGCTTTGCTATTTTGCTGTTTATTCTACGAAATTGAAGCAAATGGTTATGGTTATATTATTTCATAATAATGTAGTTAGAATACTTTGTTCAGTACTTTGAGTGTGTAAAGCATTGTAAATGCCAGTTTTTTAATTACTACATTAAGTATGCTGAAAAGTTTTAGATGTAAAAAGGGATCATTTCCAAAGATGTGAATATTTTTGTATTTCTGGGTCTGTAACTTTTCAATAAGGTTTACTACTACTACTAATTCAAATATGTTAGACCTGGCTATGTGGCCTTGCTGATTGGTGCTTAAGGAATGTATTTGTTTTGCTCAGTGTGGCCTGTTGAATTTTCTTCTGAGGATTTTTGAGTGGAGTTTGTATTGTGGAGCTGCCAAATGAGGAAGCACGCAATTACAACATAGAGTTTGAGCACGCTGGTTTCAAAGTTGATTGTATAGATATCTCTGTGTCATTTAAATGTTCTGTATAGCATCTGTTGAAGTAGCTTATGATACATTAGCTGTAGCCAAAAACAATTAACATTATACTTTGTACATTGCCGTGGATATAATCTAATATGTGCTATAAATGGCTAATTTCTGGCTTCATTAGCTTCATTAATCTATTGAGTTTTCCAGACAAAGGAATGAGGATAAATTGTCTGATAATTTGGAAATTCCGTAAATGAATCAAAAGGAAGGAAACGGCACTTCTTAGAACCATTTAAATAGGAAAGGGATTTGAGAAAATGTGGAAGAAATCTTCCTGTCACTGCTGCTACTTGTAGGTGTGTTGTTGTTCAGAGTTAATAGTCTGCCCCAGCTCCCTGGGCTCTGGGTGATAGGAGCTGTTGCAATGGTAACAGGGAAGGTGGAGCAGGTTGGTTGGTGATCACAAGGTGAAGTAAATAACATTGTGACAGCTAAACTGCAGTCTTGCTTGGAATTAGTTGCAGTCTGTCCCCCTGGATTTTCAGCAGTTACTCATCTGAGACATACTAAATTCAGAAGTAATATTTTTGGATTACCTGCTTGTATGCTCATTGTGTGCTATGTTGTTTTATCTTAACACTGCTGCAAAACTTCCAACTATCTGCATGCTGGAATCAAGACTGTTTCAGTGGATGTATCAATTTCACAGCATTAATCCAGGACGCTCTGTGTTTGTGCATGACAGGGAAAGGCTGTTGGTTCCTCCTTCCCTGCAGGGGACTGTTGTTCAGCATACTGCCAGGAGTTCCCTTTCTATTCTCACTGAGGTTCTAAGATTTAAAAAAAAGAAAAATAAAAACTGTATTTTGGTGTCCATAATCTAGAGAATTACAGTTTGTGTTGGCAGAAAGCTTTTAACAGTTTGACATAGTATATCTACCTTATATTTTTTTTCATTAGAGAAAGGAGAGATCATGCTTCTGCTTCAAATCACTGCAACTTGATTTCTCATAGTAAAAGTGCTTTTGAAAAAATATTTTGAGAGAATTATTAATACAGAATTATCATTAAGATGATGTTTTGACTGAAATTATTCTTAAAATGCTTTTTTACATAAAGATAACTAAAATATGTAGCTATGTGGCTGAGTTACATATTTAGGTTTGATATCAAAATGACTAAGTATAGTCATCTGAACAGATTTTTTTTAAATAAAATTTACATCCTTGAAATCAAAACCAAAATCTGGAAAACCGGAATGAACTTGTACTAAAAATTCCCCTAGTTACTTGCTATGTATATTTAATGTCTTCTGTTACTCTCTCAGCTTCTGAAGACATCTCTGGGCAGCATAGTCATAAAAAAGTATTAATGTTTTGAAATCCTAAATTTGACATTAATGTAATAAGAAATGTTATAACTTCCATGTCTTGTCTTGCAGGATTAACAAAAACGCTGCATGATGCATGTATACTGTATAATAGTCCTATTTTGTGCAAGTGCCTTGGGAGAAGCAGCTCCATATTCCATTTCAATATAAGCTATTTTGATTTTCTTTTTTTCTTTAATATTATGCATTTAACCACTGATGCAGAACGTGGAATTGCTGTTTATATCAAGGCAACTTACAAATATATATATTAGTTCTAACTTGCATCTCTCTGTACAGAAACTCCAGACAGTTCAGATTCTGGACTGGGAGCACAAGGGGATGGCGTGAAGGATTCATCACTAAGTGCAGTAACTAATGCTAGCCTTTCACCTAATGATGATTTCAAATCACATGAGCTATCCAATCTTCGCCTGGAGAATCAGCTGCTGCGGAATGAAGTTCAATCTTTAAATCAAGAAATGGCTTCATTAATTCAGAGGTCCAAAGAAACACAAGAAGGTACTGTAGTTTGGAAACTCAACTGTAACATATTACTAAAATGCTAGTGAACTAGAAAACAATGCTATTTCTATGTTAGTGTTTTGTATTTATAATAAAATCTTTCTAGTTAAATTTGCATGTGTGACTTACCAAGCAAAATGATTCTTGGTTTCAGAATAATGAGCTGGGAGAAACTAAAAGGCTTGTTCAACTGCAGAGACAACACAAATGTTGATTAAAATGATGCGATCAAGTTAGTTCCAAAACTTACATCTTATTAAAACAGTGTTAGCAAATGTTATCAGTATTAAAATACTTTTCCTGCATTTTAATGGCTATTGCAAAATATTTATTTTTAAATGAGTAAATTCCTTTTAATACTTCAAAATCTGACTACTTTCTGGCTGTAGGCTATAATCTCTGATGCCTAGAAACTGACAGTAAAAATATAAAATTTAGTATTTTTGTATGACTTCACTAGCTTTTTCAAAGCCGAATGAAATGACAAATATGAAAAATGTGACTATAAATTAAACGCTTAAATGATAAAACCTTGAGCAAACTCCTGCTGTTAGGCATACAACTGAGGGACCGCATTTTTTTCGAAGTAACCGTATGAGCCAGAGAATTTTAATTTCTGTTGAAGTTTAATATGTGATGTTTGATTAAAAACAAGTCTCTAAGTATTCAGGCATTATTTCAACACTGTGTATTTTTCTGCTGTTTTTTAGCTTGAGCTTATTGTCACATTGAGTTGAACTAGGTGCTTTATGCAGAGGTTTCCAAAGGCTTGCTCGCACAGCGGTATTCGACAGTAGGCCATTGCAAGGGGTGGGGCAGGTAAAATTTGTCATCTGCAGTGTGACACAGAATGAAATGCCTGTTTTGAGATCACCTGCAAAATTTTATGGCTCGTGCTCTGAAGCCAGTCTGGCATTTGTTACTTCTTGGTAGCTCATAAAGTTTCAGTGTTACTTCAACTTGGTTGTATTTAATTTCCTTCTTTAAGAAATGTAATGTGTGCATCCTGACCATTTACAAGACCTTGCAATACCTACTTTTATAAACTTCAAAGAAACTTGTTATTTTGTAGAATTGAACAAATCCCGGGAAAGGGTCGAGAAGTGGAACGTTGATCATTCAAAGAGTGATAGGATGGTTAGAGAACTTCGAGCTCAAGTTGATGATCTGACAGAAGCAGTTGGTGCCAAGGATTCACAGCTAGCTGTGCTGAAAGTACGGTTGCAAGAAGCTGATCAGCTCTTAAGTGCTCGGACAGAAGCTTTGGAAGCATTGCAGAGTGAAAAATCACGGTACTTCATAATTTCATACTTCATAATTCTGCAAATAGTAATAAGTTTGAAAATTCAGGGTAGATAATTTAGTCTCTTTAAGAATAAAAAGGAATAAACTAATGGGGAAAGGGATTGTATCAAGATTTGAAAGGTGAGGATTAAAGTTTGCTCTGAGCCTGCTATGTCATAGCTGGCAGTGGGAACAGGGCAAATGAGTATTAAATAAGGGCAATTGTCACCTGATTATTGAAATCCATTTTGTATAAAGTATTTATGTTTGTGTCAGAGGCCTGAAGCTGAAGATCTCAAGAAAAATCATAGAATCATAGAATCATTAAGGTTGGAAAAGACCTCTAAGATCATCAAGTCCAACCATCAACCCAACACCACCAAGCCCACTAAACCACGTCCCTAAGCGCCTCATCTACACGTCTTTTAAACGCTTCCAGGGATGGTGACTCCACCACTTCCCTGGGCAGCCTGTTCCAATGCTTAACCACTCTTTCTGTAAAGAAATTTTTCCTAATGTCCAATCTAAATCTCCCCTGGCACAACTTGAGGCCATTTCCTCTCGTCCTATCGCTAGTTGCTTGGCAGAAGAGACCAACACCCACCTCGCTGCAACCTCCTTTCAGGTAGTTGTAGAGAGCGATAAGGTCTCCCCTGAGCCTCCTCTTCTCCAGGCTAAACAGTCCCAGTTCCCTCAGCCACTCCTCATAAGACTTGCTCTCCAGACCCTTCACCAGCTTCGTTGCCCTCCTCTGGACACGTTCCAGCACCTCAATGTCCTTCTTGTAGTGAGGGGCCCAAAACTGAACACAGTATTCGAGGTGCGGCCTCACCAGTGCCGAGTACAGGGGGACAATCACTTCCCTAGTCCTGCTGGCCACACTATTTCTGATACAGGCCAGGATGCCATTGGCCTTCTTGGCCACCTGGGCACACTGCCGGCTCATATTCAGCTGGCTGTCAACCAGCACCCCCAGGTCCTTTTCCGACAGGCAGCTTTCCAGCCACTCTTCCCCCAGCCTGTAGCGTTGCATGGGGTTGTTGTGGCTGAAGTGCAGGACCCGGCACTTGGCCTTGTTGAACCTCATGCACTTGGCCTCAGCCCATCGATCCAGCCTGTCCAGGTCCCTCTGCAGAGCCTTCCTACCCTCGAGCAGATCGACACTGCCGGCCAGCTTGGTGTCGTCTGCAAACTTACTGAGGGAGCACTCAATCCCCTCATCGGGATCGTTRATAAAGATATTGAACAAGACCGGCCCCAAAACTGAGCCCTGGGGGACACCGCTCGTGACCGGCTGCTAAGTGGACTTCGCTCCATTCACCACAACTCTCTGGGCCCGGCCGCCCAGCCAGTTTTTAACCCAGCGCAGAGTACACCTGTCTAGGCCATGAGCCGCCAGCTTCTCTAGGAGGATGCTGTAGGAGACAGTGTCGAAGGCTTTACTGAAGTCCAGGTAGACCACATGCACAGCCTTTCCCTCATCCACTAGGCGGGTCACCTGGTCAAAGAAGGAGATCAGGTTAGTCAAGCAAGTCTTGAAAAATACATTTGCTTATCCACAAATATGAAGATTTTTCTGACTTATCATCTCAGCGCTGGGATATGAATCAGCAATTGGATACTCCAGAGTATGGGTCAGGGAGGAGATGCATGAGTCATTAATGCCAGGCCTCAAACCTGTAGCCAGCCATATTCAATAATTTACTGGGTAAATTTTCAAAGCTGGTCTGAAAACCAGGTAGTCATATTTCTACCTGGAAAATCACACTAGATTTCTTGTTTTTCAATTAATATCTTTCAGGATAATACAAGACCATAATGAAGGGAGCAGTTTGCAAAATCAAGCCCTTCAAACTCTTCAAGAGAGGCTGCGTGATGTAGACTCCGCACTCAAGCGAGAGCAAGAAAGTTACAAACAAATGCAGGTTAGACGTGAAGAGTAAGGAAGAGTTCTAGGCTCTACTTTTGAGATCAAATCTGTGAGGTTCCAACTGCTCTCTCTTCCCCTTGACTGCAGTTCCTGTTCAGGGTACTAAGTGCTTGGAAGGATGTGCTGTCTGCTGTGCTAAGTATCCTTGTGATGCTAGTTTACTTTTTATATGTTATTTTGAAAGCTTTGTGATTAAAAGTTTTTGAGGATTAATGCTGATAATTTTTGCTGTTTTTTTCATGCTAACTTTAATGTTAAAACATGTTTTAAAACTAAATCAGTAATCAATTTAATTTTCCACGCTATGTTGTTACACAACAAATTGTTACACTATTTTAGTATGTAACCTTAAGAATATTAAGCTGGACGATGGACTTCTATGGTAAAGATGTGAGTACATCATTGCTAGAGACTGCTTTCCACGCTTAGCTTGGCCTTTGTTATGTATAATAGCATCTTTGAAAATCTTTATCAACATCTGGTTTTTTTTAAAATACATCAAAATATGGCAGACTACATTTGATATTTTTTGAGGGGAAAGCTTGCTTTTTGTTTACCAAATAAACATAAATAATAGGAAGATTGTTATTCCCTCACTATTTCTGGTGAGGGAAAGTGCATATTTTTACTGATATTATTTAGCACTTGCTTAAGCAAGCAGGATTTCTTTCCACATAGTACTAATGCATCTTTAAGTTGGAGTTGGTAGATATGAGGTGTTAGTCATGTGTAGTTGCTTTTAAACTTTCTTTTTTCCTTTTGAGGTTAAAGTTGAGACTGTGTTTAAACACAAAGTATTGTTTCTTTATTGCTAATAGAATGAGTTTGCGGCTCGTCTAAGTAAAATGGAAGCAGAACGTCAGAACTTGGCAGAAGGGATAACTGTAGCAGAAAGAAGGTATTTAGATGAAAAGAGGCGAGCTGATGAGCTTCAGCAGCAAGTCAAAGTAACTAAAAACCACCTAGAATCTGCAAAACAGGAACTGACAGACTATAAACAGAAAGCTACTCGCATACTCCAAGTAAGCATTTCTGTAAAGAAATCCAGTTTGATTTGTACACTTAACTTTTTTAAGGTGTTCTGCTTCAAATAATCTAATTTTTGTTTTTTTTTCATGTGACCTGTAGTATATTTTGGGGCATATCTATAATGATACCTATACAGAACAGCTAACATCTGCATTTTGTAAATTTAAGTTTACAGATTGAGTTAAGTAATTGAAATGGAAGTTCAGGTCCTGAACTTAAAGAAAAATCCAAGTAAACTATTGCATTTATTATGCAAAATCTGTCAGTGTGTTCCACATCCAAGAGTCCAGTCTTAGGCTGATAGGTAAATAGATGTACACCCAGTATTCTTGAGTCAAGAATATTGCTCTGTTCTGCTTGAGGCTGAAGCATAGCATATAATGGATACTTATTTGTAAACCAAAGAAAATATTTTTGTATATTCTGAAAGGTTGCTTGTGATCAGCATTTTATAAACAATCGCAAAATTAGGTATTTTGTGCAGAGTTCTATGCTACTTAAGTTGTCAAAGACACCAAATCCAAATGTGGTCAATTTGAGTCTTGTTTATAAAAGTTAGCAAAATGTTGAAGATAAAGGTATCCGTTTAGAATAATTCATTTAGTCTGATACCCAAGGACAGGTTTTAAATCATCTTGATAAATACGAGAAACATGAGATCTGAAGTCAATGTCGAGCTAACATTAGGTTGACTCTGAATAAAATGGTTCATCCTCTTTCCAAGAAGAGTTATTGCTGTATTTGGCTCTTATTTGGCTTTGTTGGCAGGAGAAAGGATGGACTGAAAGGGGGTCAGTTTTGTCTTTAGTCTCTGTTAGTGTCCATCTTCTCTCTTATGGTAGCTGGAAAGCCAAAATTGTTATCCATGACGTGTTTAACATTCCAGGCACTTCTAAAGAGAAAAGCTGTGCTCTTCATCTCTAGGCTTTCAGTAAATCCAGTCTTATGGCCTACAGGAAGTCAGAAAAATTATCAGTAGGGAAGCATTTCATTTTAAAATGTATAGGGTCATTATTAACTTGGCTAAAAGAACAGATAAAACAGTTCTTTTACTGTATGTCTACATTTGAATTTTAGAGCAAAGTCATTTTGGCATACTCTAGTTGAGCACTTGTTAAATACTGCAATAAATAATATATTGATTTATTTTTTCAGTCTAAAGAAAAGTTGATAAACAGCTTAAAAGAAGGCTCTGGTATTGAAGGCCTGGATAGCAATACTGCAAGCACAATGGAGCTAGAAGAACTGAGACATGAGCGAGACACTCTGAGAGAAGAAATACAAAAACTAATGGGGCAAATACAACAGATGAGAACAGAGCTGCAGGTAACTATGATTATGTACACATGTATTTCTAGTTAACCATGCACAAAGGACTGTTTTCTTGTATACTTCAGGGCTGTTGCTTCTAGTGTTTATTTGACCTAGTATTAAAATAAGCTAACTTTTGCTCAAGGTGAGACAAGTGCTTATTGATACCCAATTTCTTTCCATGTTCTCTCTCACCACTTCAGGTCATGTGGGAGGAATACTATAGATACCACTTCTCTCCTTCCTCACTACTGTGTGCTCCTTTTGAGGGAAGCATTTCTTTCCAAACAAGCATGGTGATTTCTGTAGAGATCACCTATATCCTTTTCTGCAAGGGCTACTAATCCCTGAAGCAACTGTAATCCAAATCATCTGCTGGCATAATTGGCTCAACCCAGCAGTTGCACACAAGCCTACTTTACACAGTTTTAGCCTGTAGACAGTAGAAGGGAGACAGCGGAGGCTTTTCATGTTCACAAAATGCATTTATTTTATTACTATATTAGTAAAAATATGCTGTATAAAATGACCAAATGTCATTTATTCAATACACCCTCACCTTCATTTTCCTTTGAAGCAATATTGCGGATACAACTTTTTTTTGCTGTTACCTATGACAGATTGCAGTATTGTTTGAATGTTAGTGAAATGGCAACATTTCTGTTCATTTCAGGATATGGAGACTCAGCAGGTAAGTGAAGCTGAGTCAGTGAGAGAGCAGCTTCAAGACCTACAAGAGCAAATAGCAGCACATAAAATGGCCAAGCGAGAGGCAGAAGCTGAACTAGAACGGCAAAAGCAGGTAAGGAATTCTTGAAAGCTGATTGGTCTGATTTTAGGCCTCATGTGGTGTCATCAGTAAAGCATTTAGCTTAATAACAGAGTAGCTTATACAGTATTTGCATTATTTTTTTGTCTAGTGTTCCAAAGAAATCCCCAAAAGCTTAATGAATGTCACTAGGCCAAACAAAGCACAACCAGTACTAAGCAATGGACAGGGCCTTCTGGATACTCCTGATAAACAGAGATCTCATTGTCATATTAGAGAATAAACATGACCCTAGGGAGTGCACAAAATTGGTCATGATCTTAAATTTTATTCAGCAGGGCAACAATCAAACGATAGGGATATAGTAACATTTGTAACCGTTATTTATATCAAGAAACTCAAATACTAAAAATGGTTACTGTGGAACTTCCTGTGCTCAATTACTACATAAGATTTAGCTCGTAAAACAATGTTATTGTAGTACCAATTCACAGATTTTTTTTTTAATCCACTTGTTACTCGGTTCTGAATCTAAATGTTGTTACTTCCAAACTGGTCCATAAGACAAATTGCTGATAAAATTGTATTAATGGATTTTGTCATATTGTGTCATCTTTTTAAGCAAACTCCCCCTTGATTTAAGCAGTTTTGTGCTAAAAAGAGGGGGGAAAAAAAGGCAAACTCATATTTCATGTGAACAAACTTATTATTCAGTAGAAATCAGACAAATGCTTTGCACCCTATTAAAAAATTTCTCTGTAAGAAAAAGCTCATGTAAAGAGAATTAATAATGAGGAAAACAGGAGAGTACACTGTATCTGCTAGGAACAATTTACCTTATAGGATTATMTGTCCTTCCAGAAATTACATTTTAATGAGATGCTAGCAGCTTGAACTAATTAAAAGGCAGAAGTCGAGGTCTGCTCTTGATGGATAGCTGATGTTTATTATATCAAAGCAGATGGTAGATTGTATTTTGTTACTCCTGCCCTTCTGAGGGGTATATTTTAAGTCAATACTACATATAGAAAAAGTGAGGTGAATTTAAAAAAAAAAAAAAAAAGGCATTATCAGTTACTACAGAAACTGAAGTATTCCTTTTGATGACACACATTTACTTTTTAAAAAGCACACATGTGCTTTTAAAGTAATTGTGTGCATTGATACTTAATACAATTATGGTCTGTTCTATCTGGGGATTCCTTTAAGTATTGCCATAAGGTTTCTGAGACTGAAGATGGAAAATATGTAGAGGTGTTATTTCTTGTACATCTGATGGTTTGAAGGGAGAATAGGATTATCTGTTTTCTGTAGCAACTGACAGCTGAAGTGATACAGTGATTTGAAGACTGTTCTTTTAAAAGATAAGCATGACAGGTCTTTAAGTTGGAGTTAAAATAGCCACTAAATCATGGGAGTAACAAAACTTATGGTTAGATTTACTGTTCAGTAAGTTGTCCCTTACTAATATTCCTTCCCCTTTCACATCTGTTATGTTAATTTATCCTAAACTTTAAAGGAAGATCTGTGTCCTACAGAATTATAGATAGATATGCCAAGGGTTTTTAAACGCTTCTAAAAAATGGTATCTCAGATTGATGGGTTTATTTTAGGAATACAGATTCCCCCCCCAGAGTATTTCCTAATTGTTTAAGTTACATTATTGACATCGTTTCAAGATAGCAATATAATAAACGGTGAGAGTATAAGGAAGATAAATCACGGTCCCAATGAAATTGTGTGACTCTTAGTAAACTAATCTGGATTAATATTTATATTAGGTCAGTCTCCACAAAAGAATTTGATAAGTCTTGTGGGTTGTGTCTTCGTACTCAGCTCTCTTCCCTCCCTGCCCCCAGCCCCATCCTAGCCAGACACTTAACTAGGATTAAATTTCAGTTTATATTTGATTGCAGCATATTGCCTTCTTGTGTTCTACTGTGAAACTCTAGATAAGAGAATGTCTCTCAAAATACATATATGTATAAAATCTTTTATTTGTGATTGTGATACATTTTATAGGAACTCCGTTATACTGAAGAAGAATTGTATCGAACAAAGAACACTTTGCAAAGCAGAATAAAAGACAGAGAGGAAGAAATTCAGAAGCTCAGAAATCAGGTACTGTGTGTGTATAGAAAATAACTTTATCATCTTCAATTATGAAAACGGTGATGAGAACTATTAATTTGATTAAACTGTACAAAAGAAACATAAAGGCTCTACTAATGAGTTACAGTGTACTTGTTTTCAATACAAAGTAGAGTTTTGAGTGGGGGGAATACACGAAGGGACCCATGAGGTAGTAAATAGCCTACTTTATAATTGCATGTGCTTTTGTCTTCGGGGGGGGGGAACTGTGTCCCAACTAGACCTGATGGGGTGGTGCTGGATCAACAATTCTTCTTTCTGAAAACTAAAAAAAGTCATTGGCGCTTGATTAGGTCATCATGATTTCTGCAAAGATCCTTTTAACTGGGCATAAGAATGTAAGTAACGTCCTATAGACTCAGCAGTCCATCTAGCCCACTGTTCTATTTTGGACAGCGGCAATGGGGCCAGCATGTGAGCCTGGCCGCTTTCTTCACTCCCTTGTGCTCACTCAGCATCAGCAGTTGAATTAGGGATGTTAGTGTTTAAGTTCCTACTAAGTCCCACCAGTATGTTTATGGACCTATTTTCCTTGAATCAATCTAATCCCTTTTGGAACCTTCTGATACTTGTCAGCCCCCACAGTCTCCTTGGGCAGCATGAAGGCATAGGCCTCACTTTGTGTAAATTATCTTAGCATAATGAAAAGTAGTCTATATGTAGAGAAATTAATAGTCTAGAGTCAACTATGGTCAGCTGTACAGTTATAGTGTCAGAGGATTTAGAAATTGTTGTGGTGTGATACAAATTTCTTGAGCCTGTTGGCGGATGATTCTTCAGGTAATACTGGCTTCAGGACTACCTGCACTTGCCCTGGTGCATTGCATCTAATTTGTATTTTTGATATCTCACTGCTTCTGGTTCCTGCTGATTCTGTTTTTTCATCATTGAAGCTACATCTTTGTGGTGTATCATGCTACAAGTGGCTGAGATCCAAGACTAGTGAATAGATGAGCTATTGCACATATGGCTGATCTGGAGATTCCATTTGCTTTAAATATTTTCTGCAAATCGAATGAGATGATCCATGTCTTCATTTGCTGTCCTTGCAGTTTCTATTTGCTAGTACAATCACGTTTTCTGCCTCAGTGCTCCTCAATTCTTCTGCAATGTATCCTGCATTTTCACCATTTTCATTCAAGCTTTCCTGTAGAATGGCATCAGATTCTCCCCGTTTGTATTGAGTTTTTCCTTCCTCGCTTGAAAACATTTTATGTACTCACTTGTTTTGTGAAGTTGCAAGGATGTTAGCCAGACTAGATTATCTTGCTATTGTCATACCTACCATTTAAACTCAGCTCTGAGGCATAGCATTGATTTTTGTGATCAAACTTATGATTATACAGAAATGTTCATATGATTAGAGGTGGAAAACATAGGAATACATTTTTACATAGAGTTTCTTGTGTCATGTAAAATCTTGTTTTAGCAACTGTCGAAATTTAAGTTTCTTCTTTATTGTGCTCATTGGTGATCATTGTGATAGTATTATCCCGTAAAAATTCTGCGATGGGGTAACTTGGTTCTTGGAGGGCTTAGATTTTTAGAGTTTTGTAATATGTCAGTTGGTCAGACTTTGAACTTACTCTGATTTTTTTCTTTGCTTTGTTTTTTAGCTCACAAACAAGGCTCTAAGTAGTAGTAGTCAGACAGAATTAGAAAATCGGCTTCATCAGCTGACAGAAACACTAATTCAGAAGCAAACTATGTTAGAGAGCCTGAGCACAGAGAAAAATTCACTTGTCTATCAACTGGAACGACTTGAGCAACAGCTGAAGACTATCCAAGGCACTAGTACTAATGGACCTTCCATTAATATGGCAGGCGTTGACGGTGCTGAAGGTAAATAAGGAAATATAATACTTAAAACTGTCCTTTCTGTGACTCAGGCTTTTATATTTCCTAATGCCTTTCCCTGAAAGTCTGAGTTTATAAGGAAAAAAAAATGCTGAAAATATGCAGCTTATGCCAGAGACCTTGTCAACAGCAGCCAGTATCATAAAAAATAGTTAAGTAGAAGCTCCGTTTTGTGTGTAAATTACTTTAAGTAAACTTAATAAAGCCAATTTCATCTTTAATTCTCAATACTATGGCACTATTGGAACAATCATATTTACAAATCCTGTCACAGGTGCAAATAGATCTGTCTTTTGGGGTTGAAGCTGAATGTCAGAAGCAGGATGTAAGTCTTCTCTTGTAAAAAGGGTTTGGGAGGTGAGCAAGAATGGCATACTTCCTTTTGAGAGTTGATCAGAATTCTGGTTGAAATCAATTTCCTCTTTGCTTTCTGCTTTTCTTGAAAAGCAGCTTAAAATATGGTGGTTCTGCTGAGGTTGGTTTGTCTGTACTGTGTAGCAATCATCCTGTATCTCTAGGAGAACCTCAGGGTTCTCCTCATCCATGGTTTTGAGATGTTACTTTCAAAGTCAAAGTTTGTAATTTTGTATATATCATAAGTAACTTTAAAAGCAGTGGACAATTACTAAGAGGTGTAAAATGACAATTCAGACTTTTGTTTCTCTGCTTATGAAAGACTTTTAAAGAAATAAGGCAGGAGAACTAGCAAATTTGAGATATATTTCCTTTTGGCTTGTTTTTAAGTAACTTCAGTAAGCTTATGTTTAGTTGCACAAAGGTAAAATTATCTGACAATCTTTTCTTTTAATAAAGTTGATACATAGTAAAAATATAAATAAAGTAGAAATTTTTGGAATATACAAGTTAGTATCAGAAATGCTATCGAAGTTTTATTGTATGAGAAATAAAAGCAAATGGAGAAACTGTGACAGTATCAAACCCATCATTTTATACACCTAATAATAGAATTACTATTACATGATAGAATTGAATATCAAGATGTCCATCTAGTGAACTAAAATAAATTTTAAAAATATACTAAGTTGAAGAAACATTTGACTTGATTGTAAGTTTATCAAGAATCCTGCCCTCAAAACACACTCCTCTGCCCCCAGCAAAACGGCACTAACAAATCAGATTAATCACTATTTTTATATTATTTTTAAATGTCTTTGTTATACACTATCAATTTGTTTTACTTAAACAACAGCTTAGCTGGTTTTAGACTAATGAGATTTTTTGCTTTTTTTCCCCTTCAAATAGGTGCTCGTATGCGTAATGTTCCTGTCCTGTTTAGTGACATGGATACTAACATGGCAGGAATGTATGGGAGAGTTCGCAAAGCTGCCAGTAGTATAGATCAGTTTAGGTAAGAGTTTCCTAAGGGAATACGTTTTGTAATTGCTGGAATCCTTTTGCAGTTTTCAAGTGGCACACCTTCTGTTTTGAATTGCTTCTATGAAGGTAAAAGTAAAAAATAATGAAGCTAAAGTACGGTATAAATTACTAAATATTGATCTAGTTCACTTGTGCTTTCCTATGATATTAATATCCTTGGGCTTTTGCAAATTATAGTCAGTTTTTAAACAACACTCATGTAGATTTTGATACAAGCGAATCACTAAACTATGTACAAAAAAACCTAACCTTTTTCATTACCATCTTCTACCTTTTTCACTTTCAGGGGTTTTGACTGTGTCTGTGATAAACACTGTAAGAGTGTATTAGTGGGGGAGTATCATATGTATTCTTTTGTTCCTGTTTAGGCATCCTGATGAAGACAAGATCTGGGTTCTGACCCAGTGCAGCTGTTTACCTTGAAAGATAATCTGTTCGAGGAATTAGTAAACAAAAATCATTCTGGATCCAGCAAAAGACTTGCTTTGATCCCTTTTCTGAGCAGTTAGGTTAATTGTCAATATTCACAACAAAGGTCTGCTCCAAAACTTGAATCAAATACCAATAGAAAACAAAATTAGGTAATGCTTCTTAATCCTTTGAAAGCAAAATACCTTGATAGAAAGTCCTTTATGCTTCTATGGTACTTTAACTTCATTGTGAAGAGTATCAGGATTTCCATGATTGGGACCTATTATATGTGATGTTCTAATACTGAACTTAATTTGGCAGTATCATACTTATTTCAGTACCCACACGGGTTTTTTTAACTGATGTTACTGAGCACACATCTAATGCAGTATGCTTTGTAGCACTGTAGCAGTAAACGAGGAAAACCCATGTCTTTTTCATCTAATAAAATACAAGAATGGTAGTGATCTATCAGTTTTTTCAAAGGAATCCAAGGTTTTAGTTGCTTAAATTTTTTTGAAAGATACATGACAGCTCCTCAAGTAACAAAATCTGACAAATATATAGCATATTTGTGAGTTTTAAAATACCTGTACAACTCTTGAGTCTTAGCTCTTTTTCACAAACTCTGAGCCTAGCATGTAACAGAAAAACTTAGGAGAATGTTTTATGGTCTGAATTCTGAATTTTCTCATTCCTCTTGAATACATGAAGTAAAATTCAAGTCAGAAACAAAGCCATGTATATAGCATCAGCTGATGTGTATGAGTTTGTGGTGATTGGAATGAGAGGAACAGGAATTGCTCAGTGCTAACTTGTGCATTTTGTTTTTCTCTTGTGTAGCATTCGGCTGGGAATCTTTCTAAGGCGATATCCCATAGCAAGAGTCTTTGTAATCATTTACATGGTGAGTAAGCTTTCTTTAAAATAAGAAGTTTAATGCAAGATTTCTATAGCCAGTTTATATAATACTTCTTAAATTGCAAGATGTTTGACGTTCAAAAGGCTATATAATTAACAACTCAATGTATTTTTTTGTAAAGCTGACTAAATAGTACTTACATAACAGCATTTTGGAGTCATGTTGCTTGGCAGTTTTCAGTTTTTCGCAGGAATTCTTAGTATAGCAGTCTTAAAGACATCTATGTAACTACCATTTAAAAGACTGTAAAAGTAGAGTTTTAATAGTAAAATACAGAGTAATAGTGACCTGTTGCCAAGGTTAATCCACCCACCTCCATGCACTGCATTTAGGAAAATGACATCTGTTACAGCTTTTCTAATATTTGGCACTTGAGTTTTTGTTCAGTGACTAATAATCACACTTCTCTAGTAGCTGAAGAAGTAGCAAGAAAAGTTTTTCTTGCTAGACTTAAACAAATAGTAGAAAGTTGCTCATCCATACCAGGTGAGATTGTCAGACTTGCAATTGATAAAAATTAAATTCCTCCGTTTTCCACTGGAGGGCAGATGTCTGTCAGTTTAAGTGACCTGTGGTAAGGTAGGCRTGCAGTCTACCCTGCTTGAAAACGTTCCACTAGTTGAGCCTTTGAGTCTTTGAAATGAAAAAGAAAATGTTGCTTGAGAAGGCATAATGATTCTTCTGAACAGAGTTTCTGAGAACAGCTGTCACTGTTTCAGGATATAAAGCAGGCAGACACACATGAATAAAGGAAATGGCAGTTTCCCCCTGCAATTGCTTCTTCCAGCCTATTAGGTACTGGAAGGAACATGGCTGTTTAATTCCTAACCCCTCTCTCTCTCTCTCTTCCTGTTCATGACTTAGACTTATCAATATATGAATAAAATGTTTTGTACCAAAACACTGAAGACTTCTACCACCTAAGTTGCTATCTGAGGTGAAACTCAATGGTGGTTACATAGGAGCTGTATATTGGAAATGTGGCTTATATGTTCTGTCAGTTATCTCCCTTGTTGCGCCCCCAGCAACTTCTATTCTAATTGGATAGTTTCGGCTAAATTTGAATGAGAATTAACATTCCTAAAAAGTTCATAAAAATGCCTCAAATCGCTGCCTGTGGTAAGGAAAGCAGAACTCAGCTCTTTTACACAGTCTGGTATCAGCCAGTTGGGACAGGAGTAGTGGCTTACCAGTCACCTGAGGCAGATCACATAATATACTGGCTGGGGGCTGGATATCAGAGAGAACAGCTGGAGTTACTGGGGCATGGAGGGAAAGAGAAGCCAGAGGACACAAATCTGTAGGAAACCAGGCTGCTTCAGTTTTGCTGTTTGTGTAAAATCTTTCGTTTTCTGCAGATGGCTTCTTCAGAATCTGACTCAGCATTTCATTGTGCAAATAAGAATTCTTTTTTTTTTTTAGAAGTATCTGAATAATACGAAAAATATTTAATCAAAATATTTCTACAAAACTGGGTTTTATTAGCTCTCATTGAGAGCTCTCATATTTACTGCTGCTGTGAACGGTGATTGTCAGTGCTGATACGTTAATTCTTTCTTTTCTTTTGCCAGGCATTGCTTCATCTCTGGGTCATGATTGTTCTACTTACCTACACCCCAGAAATGCATCATGACAGTCCCAGTGGCAGATAGACTGAGACAGGACCATATGCTGTGCTAATGTAATTTGGACTGGCCGTGTCTTTAGAATAATCAGTCCTGAAATACCAGCAAACTTTTCCTCATGGTTTTTAGGAAGAATGAAAACCATCATGCCTGTTTTATCACTACTTTTCAAATACATGTATAATACTATGTAGCTTTTTCAATTTACCTAAAGGAGCATCACTTTCCTGGAGAAATAAAGCTATTAAGTTAAGCTATGATTAGCCTTTACATTTTTAGGTAGATCTTCTGGTGGTTAGTGTAAAAGATAAGGGTTGCACCTACAGAGAAATGCAAGGATTTCTGAAATTACAGATATACATGATACAAGCTATTTTAGATCATACTGGATGTGGGCTATGGTCAGGTAATAAACTGTACTTAGCAATTTAAATAAACTTTATTCTTTCTGGTTTCTTTCAGTCTGCTTTTGCACTTCTGTTTTTAACTTTGTAAATAACACGCTTTTCCTTAACATATTAGACTGAAAAAAGGACAATGGATTGGTGCAATATCTTTTTGTAAATAACTTTAAAAATAAAATATAATGCATTCTTCTTAGCTTTGTACCTCTAGTGCAATAGATGTATCTTCCCTACCAGCTGAATAGTGGCACTGCCTATTTAAAGGCTGGTATATTAGCTTTATTAGAGGGAGAGAGATGGTTTTGAGAAAGAAGGTTCAAACTCTTTAGAAATAATGGTGTTTCTTTTTGCACTTGAAATTTATGTATTTTAACTGCATTTTCTTATACCTCTCTCATTACTACGTGTCTTAATCAGATCTTCTATTTGTTGAAATATTTATTTTCTAAAACTTTGGGTACTTAATTAAAACTATTTCTATACAAAATCTATCAAAACATCAAAAATTTCTCCTGTCTAAACACTTACCAAATATACTAATGAACAAACCTCATCAAATATTTATCGTAAACCCCATAATACCAAACCTACTGTAATAGTTCTATCGTTAGACCATGGCATTCTGCAATTATGAATTCTCAATACATAATAATACAAGGTCACTTTCTTTCCCTAAGAAATCTATTGTTTTCTTGTGCGGTGCTCAAAGCTGAGTAATGAAAAGATGACTACATGCAATTTGTCACTCCTGCTCTTAAGAATACAGTTCAGTTTTCATGTGACTTGAACACACTAAGCATTAGTCCTGTGCACAAAGTCTGTCATGCTAACTCTTATGGAAATGTTACAGTAGACAAATGATTGTATTGCTGCTCTGATTCAGATCTTGCAGAGAAAACTGAAATGTTTTGATGAACTAAGTAATAAAAGAGAGCATTTACTGTGAGCTGTGTCCCTGCCCTCTGTCACATTTGCTGCACTTTGCCTAATTCTTGGTGCCAGTTTTCTTTTCAATTCTGGTATTAAAGCCACTTTTGAACCCTGGGGAGAGCTGATTGCTATAAAAGGACATCAGGTAAGGTCCTTTGTACAATCTTTTTCTATACACATGCATTTTTTTCATTTAAAACCTCCAAACCACTGAATCTTTGGATACTCCAGTATATTGTGACAATTTATGGGGGAACATTTTTAGCGGTATAAACCCCTTTCAGCTTTGCTGACATCACACCAACTGCACATCTCTTCTTGCTTCCTTTCTCCCCGTGTTCTTCTCTTTTTTCCTTCCTTTTTGATATTTCTTTTTTTGTAGAAATCACCTCTTTGAATCCACAGATACTTTTTTTTTTTTAACTTACTAAAGCTACTACTAGTGCATCTAGAAGCCTTTATCATAGATTAGTATTCTTTTCTTCAGTTCTTCCAGATTTTATGCTAGAAATTTTACAGGGGTAAGCACTGAAAGATTCCTGCTGACGTTTGCCTTTGAACGAGGCTCTTGTATTCCAGTATCAGTTTGGGCTTAGCTAGCGTTGACGTCTTAGAGTTGAGAATAATGTCTTTAGCGCAGGGCACTGGAGTAGCATCAGCCTTGTGTTCTTGACCTCTCTGTGTGTTGCTAAGATGTTTCTGTTTTTATTCCTTGTCCGTGAAATGATGTATAACATACTTTTCTTGTTGCAACTTCAGTTCCCATCTTTATCATCTATTTAATTTTCCTTTTTTTTTTTTTTYTTAATACTTGTAAAAGAAGGGCACAGCTGTTTGAGTACCTGATTATATTCTGATTTTAAAAAGGTGCAATGTTAACAACCAAACTGTGAATCAGTGTGTTTTCACCTAGTAAAAAACCTGGAAGTAGGCAGCTTATAGTCGCAATTCCTTGCCAGAAAAAAGGGCTGTTCAGTGTGGAGAGTAACACGTCATGAGGAAACAAATGCTACTGTGCAACTAAAGGCTATACTACAGTTTATGTAAACACCTTTAAAACTCTCTTTAAAGCATAGAAGAGTATGAAAAGCCTTTATTATGGTGTTAAACTGTTTCAGAGCTATACAAGAAATACAAAGAACTACTCCTGAAAGCTTTTGTTTAAACACACTGGAGTTTTGCCCCCATAATTCATTTTAATAAGCTGCACATGATGCAGTGCAAGAACACACAAGACCATGTGATGGAGTCCATCTGAATATAAATGTCAAATTTTGAGTTGAATGGTAAGATATACTTCCTGCCTCAGATTAGCAATGTTGGGCTCCAATGTCATCTGTATAGATTTGCGAAGTGTGCCACAGCTACGGGTCAAAGGTGACATAAGGACACCATTTCAACAAGCAGCTCCTAATGGTGTCAGGAGGTTGCTTTACTGAACAGATGGCTTTGGAGCGAACAAGAAGCTTCTGTTAGCCTATATCTTAAGTGGTGCGAGGATATTCCAAATGCCCAGTCTGTTGCTGAGGGACTATCATACTACTGGGCAGTTCAACTACCCCAACTTCAGAGACCGGCATAGCAATTTAGGGTTTTAAAAAATTATTTTACAAGTGCTGAGCCTATCTTTCCATGCTCTGTAGCATAGCACCAGAAATAAATGGCCATAATAACAACTGGCAGAAAACGGGATTATCTGTCTCCCAGCTGCAGTATCTCACTGTCTTGAGAGCACAATAGACTATTGTGTGGCTGAAGAAAAGTCCTTTTTCATTTCCTTCCTGCTAGGACTGAAACTGTTCCAGGTACCAAGCATACACCTTGAAAGAATAAAAAAGATGAAAAATGAGGAAGAGAGGGTTGATAGGGAGCATCAGATTATTTATTTGTATTTATTTTCCCCCTCCCCATTTATGCTCAGTTTATGTGCTATGGTCAGAAGGACAGAGTGCATTATGCCACCTTTCTGGAAGGGGGTGAGAGGAGATGTCCCCTCTGGGATGGCGGGCAGCGGGCTTGGGGGGAGCAGCTGGCAGATCGCAGGCAAGGGGGGGAGCTGCTCAGGTGGAGGAGGCTGCAGAGGGAGGTAGGATGGGTAGCAAGAGCAAGACTACTCTTTATCTGATATTTTGCAGCCTAGAAAAGGCCTATTTCTTTCAGACGCTGGTCATCTTGGTACACGTTCAATTAGATAGATGTACTCAGTGCCAGATTTGGGTTTCTGCAAAAGAGGACTTTGTGTGAACACTCACAAGCCCTTGCGTGACAACAAACTCTCCTTTGCCACCTTGGTTTGCTGATATCTGATCTCTCGGCTTTATTTACTGTGCTAGGTCAGCCATATGTATACCAAGACCCTGTACAAAGGAAGTGACTCTATTGCTTGATTGCAGATAACATTAACAAAGGGGAAATCAGACTTGCACGGTAATTAATTTACTAATTTCTCATCAGTATAGATGAGACAGATGTTGCTTTACCACAGAGAATGGATTTATTTGCTTCCCTTCTTCTTTGCTGACCGATTGCAGCCTGGTTGTAAGATTTGCCATGAATGTGTTGCTAGGTATTTAGCCATGATATTGTAAGGCAATTTTTATGAGTAATACAGAGAATTAATTAGAATTTCAATTGCTTTCCTCTGTATGTTACTGTCTTGCCCTTTGGCTTGAGTTTAGAAAGCCTTGACTTGGAAACAGGCAGACAGATGTCAGCAAATCAGAAATTATGAGAGATGAATAGTAGCTCCCAAAATTATCTGCATTATTCTAACAGGCATACATGTGCATGCACCTCATATAAGTAATCCTCTTAGATATATAGCTTCCTTTCAAATATGCACTCCTCATGTATTTAATCTGTATTTTATGGTACCTGATGCTGGGCTGCTGGCAGAACCAGACCCCACTACTGAATTCCACAAGTAGTGGAATAATCTTCTGATCTCTCCCTACCTAATGTTGCTTCCTGCCAGTATTGTTTGAATTAAATGTTTGTACATCAAGGAGTCAGTGCAAGCTATTCAGAGAAAGTATCCAATGCTACAGGCAGCTCAAGGAACTGGGGGTGTCATGAACTGTTGAATAGATCCAAGGCATAAGTGAATCAAGGTGAGGGAAAAGCTTGGGCTGGGAGCACAAAGACACTTTTCAAGTTGGAGGAAAAAACCAAGAGCTGCTGATTTATGATTAATAAACTCTGCTAATGATGTTGTTAAAAGTCTGATGGGTCAAATCTCATGTAAGAGACTTCTTGTGAGAAAATAAAAGATAATAGAAGAGAAGGAATGACCTTTTTGTGCCATGACTGGGACTTCTCCAATCAAGGAATCAGAAGCATGGACAGGTGTTTTGTCTAAAATTGACCCTTCCTGTGCTGGAATTTAACTCTTTTCAGACAGATGTTGCATGTGCAGCTTTTCATGTTTGCATGTTCAGTTCAAATCAGGCAAATTGTATTTTGAGTCCACATTTGTTGAAGAGAAACTAGAGGAGGACACAAATAAGCAGGAGTCTGAGCTCTGTAGCAGCAAGTGGATGGGCTCCAGATGTTCTGCAAAATCAGGCAGGTGTGTTTGATAAAGGTCTTTGATAAGAAAATGATGTTCTCATTTGCTATAGCTACCAAACTGTAATTAATCAATTGCAGCAAAATACCTGATACGATATAGGAAAGATCCGGGTTTGGAGGAATGGGATAGAGTGAATGTTGTTTTATTCACACAGAAAAGGAGCTTGTTTTGGCATTCATAGTGAAGAGGAATGTTATCAAAGACAGCACTTTCTCCAGTCTTGTGCTAATGTACTTGGTGTGTTTTCTCAAAAGCTTATAAAGAAATTATCACCTTAATACTAGTGTCACACAGCAACCTGGAATAGAGATAATTATTTATATGCAAATTCAAGCAATAATTAAGTCCTAAATTTTTCTATTAAAAAAATTAAGAAGCTTGTTGAAAGCATTTGCGTTGATATCTTCAGTGGCAAGAAAACAAAATGATTCACAATTAGTGTTTAATTTGTAATTAGAAAACATATTCTGCTGGATGAGAGATGGGAAATGCCAGTTTTCTGCCCAAACAGGTAGGTGCTCAAGGAGATCCCTGCCCRTGAGCGTGCCATCTCTATTGCAGCATCCCTGGCAAACCGGGAGGGAGCCTTCCAGTTTCACTCCTGCTGCGACTGCTCAGGAGGTTGCACAGATGCAGCAGATGAAACAAAGAGCAGAAATTAGTATTTCCCCAGCTGTTCATGCTGATGTTCAAGGCTTCCCTGTACAATAAAGCCAGCTCAGCTTGAGCTGCCTACCAGTTTCTGCCAACTGGATATGCGGATTGAGACTTTCCCAAGTGGGATCTCCTAAATAGGTATTTATGCACCTGAAGGAAGGAGTCTGAGTTTTGTTTTGGAAAGCCTTGATTCTTCTGGGCCCTGCTAACTTAGTGGGACATGACTTTGAACTTTACAGGACACTCAAGCTGTTCACATACGAACTTCCCCAGCCTTTACTTCAGAAAACCAACGAAGGCTTTGCTTTTGCAGAGCTGCATCCGCGCCCCCTTCTTCAGAGACCCACGCAGATGGTGGAAGGCACCTCGGTCTGCAAGCATGCGGCTGTGGCCCCATGGAGGATGCTGCCAGACCCCAGGCAGCCAGTCTGGCATTGCAGACTCAAGTGACTCTGTCYTGCAGTCACGGGAGCGGGAACTGCTGCCTCATCCCAGGTAGTATGAGATGCAAGATGCACCCGGTTCATCGGTGATGTGTGTGGCCATAAAGCCTTACTTTGATGGGGAGGGTCTAATTGCACATGGTGTTTTTGGAGGATAGCAGTAGGGGAAGTTGTCCAAACTTCTGCTTCCAAGCTGGAAACCAAAGCAGTGCTGCCTGTGGAGGAGATGGGGGTGACGCCACCTCTGCTGCTGGGCCCAGGGGCTGGACACCCAGCAGGGCCCGGCGCAGCTGGGGCCTGTTTACAGGCCAAAAATCCTGCCTCTGCCTGCGGCGATCAGGGAGGGAAATAAAGGTTGTCTGAGGACTCGGGGTCTGGCTTTGCAGCCAGAACAGACATTTCCATAGGCATAAAGCGGAGCTGTGTGATCACCTGTATCAGTTATACRTGACTATTTATCATTAATCCAAGGTTATTGAAAGCATGGATTTGAACTTCCTGCATCTGCTGCTTCCCAAGGGTTTACACAGATATCAATTATGCAACAAAAGACTTTAATAAAAGCAAGTGGTGCAGCTGCCGCTTTGGTCGGGGCTGTGCACTCGCAGCCTGGCTTGGGCTGTAACACAGCCAGCGATGAGGCCCGTCGCTGCTGCGTCCGGGCAAGTGCTGCCCTGCCCTGGCTTTGCCCACCGCCAGCGCTGTGGAGGCAGTGGGGTGAGGTGGTGCACCCACTCAGAAACAGTCACCTCATCAAATCTTATAGCTGTTACTGTATTGATTTACTATTTTTTTAGTATAAAACCTGGAACACCTTGTGTTGTGGGGGGGAGAACAGGCTGAATCAAATACCTACTTGGCTTATTCCCAAAATGGCTTGGTGCGAGAAGTTGCAATACAGTTTTATGAATGGTTTTCCTAGCATAAACGTTATACCCAAAGCCGAGTCCTTGAACGATGAGCGGGGAGGAGGCTGAAAGGAGCTCGGCTGTGACACGGGGGAAGTTTCTGGGAAGGTCAGCACCAGCTCACAACAGCATTGTTTCCCTGCAGTTATTAGTTTCTTTGCCTCAGTTTCCACTTGGGCAAACCAGGCAGTTTCAGGCATCTGGTGCTCCTCTGGCCTCTGGAGTTATGGATAAAATATGTGCCTTTAACTCTTACCATTTTCCTCTCATTTTATTCACAAAAATTACCTTGCCTTTACTTGCAAGGCCACACAATGCTCCAGCCTCCTGCCTTATGACAGGAAGGCGCAACGCTTCATTTTTCATTGAAAATGGGTTTAGGTCAGCAGCAGTATGGAGGTATCCATTTCCATGTACATTTTTCCCCTTGGACTCTTTCAAGCAGAGCAATGAGAAGGTGTTTGCAGCATCCTTGTTGACCCGTGGAAGCGGGGTTTCCATCCTCCTCGGCACCGGGAAAAGGAAACCCATCTGCCATCACACCTGCCAAACCAACCCTGGGGACCTGGCGCCGACCCTAAGACCCACTGACTTCAAGTATTGGAGCTGTTGAAACCCAAGGTGCTTCTGAGCAACACCCTCCTCCACACGTCATCTGGTGATCCCTCAGGAAGGCTGCACTTTGCTTAGCTCTTCAGATATCTCCAGGCATCTTCTGAGTGCCTAAGTAGGATTTTTTTTGAGATTTTGGCATTATCATGTTAAGTCCAAGTTGATCTATTCCCTGCTGTAAGGGTTTATGTTTATGAAAAATTATTTTCAATGCTTGACCATGAAAAAGTTATGGCAAGTGTTGCCTTGATTTCAGCAACTAATGCCACAGTATTAAAAAAGAAATTTGGTGTTGTGTAATTTTGCCTGAGCTGAAGTTAGGGTTGGATACATTGCTTTCTCCCCACTGAGCTGGTGTAATATTAGTTCTGTGATTTCTTATGGCCTGGAAACTGCAGTTTGTCACAGAATAAAGACAGATTCTTGTTTGGTTTAAACTGTGACACACTTCTGAAAAAATAAGACCCAAGTTTGTGTTTAGGACGAGGTGTCCTGAGGGGCAGCCAAGGCGGCAGCGGGCAGGAGGCAGACGGTGGGGTCCAGGCTGCATCCTCCAGCTGTGACCTCCACTGCAGCTAAAGTTTCACGGGTTACAGTGAAACCACAGTGATAAAACATCCCCAGTGGTGGACTGTCTTAAATACGGGTGTGCTGAGTCCCAGGGAAACATACTTGGGGGGGGTAAAATGGACCCGCCGTTTCCTGCAGCCGCTCCTGTCTGGAGCTGAAGGAGGAGCGGGAGGAAGCCTCGCCACAGTGGGCTGCTGTTGCAGAGGGGAGGAGGAGCCCATCCTCCGTGGGGCTGCAGGTCTCATCTTTTCCACCTAGTTAGGATCAGCCGGGTCTGGCTTTTAACAGTAGCATGCCTGCCTAAACTGCTCGTTGGTAAATAGTATTTTTCTGTCTAGAATGAGGTAAATGCGTATTTTATCTAGCTAATTAATCTGAGAGATAGAGCTAACATGATTATTGTGTTCTCCTTTCCCTCGCTCCTGTCAATATGGCCATGTGGCATTTGTACCTCGGAGCCTTTATTAAACTGGTTTATTTGTAAGCAATCAAACGAGGAATATTATAAGGACGCGAATGATTTTGTTCAGCCTGTCACCTTTATCCAGCAATAACAAGCTAGGAAATGGCACTGCCTTTTATCGTCTTCCTATCTTTGTAAACTTGCTTTTATTAAAAAAAAATAAAGCTCTTAAATAAGCAAAGAGGTACGGGCTTGGAAAATTCTGTGGACTCCAAGGTGCTTCTCTGTTTTTCCTCTGCAGGAACAAACACCACCCGTTCCCCCTTTCCCACGCACCGAACCTTTTTATTAATACATCAGGAAACATGACTCAATCTGCAGCTTTGTCAAGACACAGACAGGAAATTTAGGTGTTTGCACTGCTACTGTTTGTTAAATTTTCTCCCCTTAGATCTTGATAGTTTAGTGCCTTAGCACAGGCTGTTTCTTTGAATATAGTGACTAATAAGACAGTCAAAGTTGCCTTGGCATTAAAGCTTCTTTGGAAGGGCGATGAGTTATCAGGGAAGAAAATGCTGCATGTTATTGGAGCCTAAGAGAAAAGAGTTAGGAGAGTGTCTCACCTATAGCTCTAGTGAAAGTCATCCATAGGAACCCATTTGTTCTGTATCCTGTGTCTCCAGCGATCATGCAACAAAATCCTCCCATGTCCTCTTCAGTCAGAGCAGAAGCCAAGGTGTAACTCGAAATGGGTTACCGTTTGGTCCCATCCACAGACTGACGTTAGGTAGGGGCAGCTTGTCTGGATGTTACCTGCACCCTGCTTTTTCGGTTGCAAATTGCCTGATCTCAGGTACAACTGCAGTACTGTGGGCCCTGGCCACTCACATAAGCCACAGCCTCATGGTTTTTTTTTCTAGTGGTTGTCTCGTTGAAATTTTATGGGTTTCAGTGTGTGTTTTCCGAAGGCTGAAGCCCTGGGACAGACCCAGGTGCCTTGCAGTTGTGAGCCATCTGCACCACCGTGGCCTCTGCTTTCTGGTGCAATGCCTGCATGTAAAGCACACGTAAACCAGTTAGCACACTGTGCAAGAGGGCATCTCCATGATCAGTGCCCTGCTGTGCTCATCGCCGAGCGTGGGCGTAAACTGGAGATGGTCCAGTATTTCCCAGCTTTGGGTGGATGGGAGGCGAGAGCAGAGCCCCGGCAGGGACCCCAGCTGGGAGGTGAGCAGCGGGACAGTCCCACAGCCACCCGCCATCCCAAGCACTGTAAAGGGACAGTCTTCTGGTGTCCATTGAGCACTTGATCTCGCTGGATGCCTGTGATTATAAACCCAGAGGTTTAAAGGAAGGATGGCTCCAGGGCTGCTTACACCTCATCCTTGCTCTGTTTGAGCATTATCCACTGACTGTCTTGGTGAGAGGACAGCTGGGTCCCTTCAGCCCTGTCACAGAAGTGTGGCACCAGATCTGGGAAGAACACTTACCCTTCATGTCTTCTTCAATTCCAGCCCCTGGCTGTATGGCCTCTTAAAAGGAAATTATGTCTACATGTCAAATGCAAAGAAACAACAACTTATTTCTGAAATGTCAATGCCTTTTCGTTAAAACTATCGCCCTGAAGGGCTGGAAACATGGTACAGTAAAATACCACATTACAGGAGAAAGTGGGACTCTGTCAGGAATTAATTCTTCCATTCATCCAGCCTCCGGTCATTGTCCACATGGGGTCGAGCGGGACAGACAAACTCGGAAGGGAAGTCTGATCTCTGAAAAAACAACAGCAAGAGTCAGTTAAGTAACTGAAGGAGTTACTTAGGGCACAGGAGAGGATGGTAACATGTGCTGAAGGTTCTTAGGATCCTGTATGTCTCAGTCTGGATCACTGGTCAAGAAGGAAGTTTAGAAGATTCAGTGGTGTGTATCTGTCCGGTCTACTCTACGCAAGACAGTGTGGTGTGCCTGGTTGCAATACAAGTATGACATACTCCTCTGCTTGAAGAAGCAGCAGGTCAGCAGTGTTGAGGAAGCAACTAGGCCTGAGCAATAGGTTTTGAAGAGGAAGAATGATCTGGAAGCCAAAGTTGAGCCACATGCTCTGGACCTGGGAAGGCTGAGTTCATCCCTGGCTAATAGCATCACCTGTCTCTCACCTTTGCCTCAGCACACTGTAGACATTTAAGGACATGGACCGTCTCTTAAATCTGTTCAACAGACTTTATTTCAATTTTATTCCCTCGTGATGCTGAAAGAAACCAGCAAACATCTCCTACCTGTCATAATTTTAATCATGTTCCTTACCTGGAAAATTAACTGCCTTCTGTATTACAGAACCTGCGATTTAACAGTACAAATGAGGCAGAGAACAGACATGACTTTCTATGCTTTTAATAGGCACCTTGATGCAGAATTTCCCAGTAAAAGATATTTTTCCCTGAATACTTGATTAGCATGAGATTATTATACACTTCCAAAGAGATCAGACTTTCTCTTGTGCTCTCTTTGAGGGGTGAGATGGTGGCAGCTGGTATTCTGGAGCACTGCTTTCCTGAGAAGCTGACTTCTAATATCCTTCTGAAGGACTGTCAAGCACATATTATTGCTGATTGCTACTATCTATTCTAGTTTCAAATTAATTCTAAAGTGCTGTGTGTAATGCTGGCAGGTGGTTTATCCTGAATAGGCATGGCTTGCCCAAGCTAGTTAGGGGGACCTACGTAATTTTTTTAAAAGCTACTACTCCGAAACACAACTAATAGCCCCATCTAATCCTGAATCTTGAATCCTTTAGCCCCAACTGCTTAGCCTGAATCCTGCCTCTCCAAAACAACACCCTGGTCCCAGGTCCCTGCCTCCCCCTCATGTTCTGATCCAGAAATATGGGCAGGCTCAAAGCAAACACGGGGATATTCCTCTTTGCACAATGCAGAGGTGAATTGTGGAACTCCTTTCCTCAGGACGTTAGGGATGCTGAAAGCTTACATGGCTTCAAAATTTTATTAGACTCATTCCTGGAAGAAAAACCCATCAAAGGCTCTTAAACCAAAAAATGCCATCACTGGTGCAGGAAGCCTCTGCGCTACTGATCACTGGAGGCACCATCACTATGTGGTTATCCTCGTCTTAGATGTTTCCCTGAGCACTTGGTTTGGGCTGCTGGCTGAGGCTTTGGTTTTGCTCAGGGAGAGCACAAATGCAGCTTGTGCTGCCCCAGGCTGTGCAGCCCAGTGCCCCGCCACCAGGGCATGCAGAGGGCATCCTCCTGCCTGGCCGTGGTGTCTCCTGCCTGGCTAGTACTGGGGACAGGATAATGAGCTACACAGATCTCTGGGTTGACTTAATATGGCTCCTCTTATACAACAAGGATGCTAGCATGGGCCCCGGCACTGCGCGAAGTTCTGCCAAACAGGCAGCTGCCTGGTCACAGGGCAGAGCAGGGGGTGCAGACCTCCGGGGTCTCAAGCAGCCACTTGCCCCATTTGTGTCTGTGACAGCTCTGCCAATGGGATATCCGCTGCTACCACAGAGACACCAGTGGTGGCAAAAGCAGCCTTGTGCCAGCTGGTCATATTTTCATCTAAATAAATGAAATGGAAAGGAGTTACTCAGTCAATACCAACCACTCGCCCACTTTGAAAGCCGATTTTATGGCAATCGATTGCAGCAACAGGTAAAGAGAGGGGCACGTCTATGAGCGGAGGTTTGCATGGGCTTCCCCTTGACCCTGAGCTCCAGCTGCGGCTCTGACTGAGCAGCAGTCACATACGTGTCGCCACATGCCTTAATCCTCTAGCCATGCTCTGCTGCAAAACGTGCCACCCACGTGCTCATACCGTCTGGATGACTCATGGCCTCCCCTCCTGGCTCACCAGGCAGCCCTGCAAACACTCCCACCAAGCTCCCACCCCTGCTCAGCGGCCGGGACCCCTGCCTTCTGCGGGGCTCTGAGCACCCACAGCTCCCCACGGCCGCTGGTTTTGGCATCTCAGTGTGTACAGCAGTCTGGTTTCAGACCCTTGTAGTGGACAAAAAATAGAGAGGGTAGCAGTTGGGTTACTTGGGGAAGCAAATAGTGTGAGGGGAAGGGGTGCTTCCAGTCGCACACTGTTGTGGAGCAGTGTGAAAGTGCAAATCAGCAGGGAACTGCAAGTCTGAATGTGAGTGTTATATGGCTCAARCCGTGTGTGTGGAGAAAGCATCTTACACCTTACAAATCTGCGAGAGCAAGAGGAGAGCTGTGACTTGGAGAGGCACTGCAGCCTTTCCTGGTCGTGTGTTGACCACACTGTGCTTCCATGAGTTGGTGGGGGAAGAAGCTGGCAACAGCAAATTGCTGTTGGATGCAGTTCATGGTGCTGAAACCACTGGCAGGTTTTATCTGGAGGTGGCCTGTCCTGGTTTCGGCTGGGATAGAGTTAATTTTCTTCCTAGTGCTGTGTTTTGGATTTAGTATGAGAATAATGTTGATAAGACACTGATGTTTTTAGTTGTTG
>JAYKAV010001566.1:1039660-1154720 GCA_035582835.1 Phoebastria nigripes
TTAGGAAAAATTTCTTTACTGAAAGAGTGGTTAAACATTGGAACAGGCTGCCCAGGGAAGTGGTGGAGTCACCATCCCTGGAAGTGTTTCAAAGACGTGTAGATGAGGTGCTTAGGGACATGGTTTAGTGGGCATGGTGGTGTTGGGTTGACGGTTGGACTGGATGATCTTAGAGGTCTTTTCCAACCTTAATGACTCTATGATTCTATTCTATGATTCTATGTAGATGCACAAAGCTGAAGAGTCCTGGGCTGCCTGCCACTCACCGCTCTCTGCCAGGCTCCTGCCTCCCACTCTGCCTACAAGGCAGATGCAGCCGTGGAGCCATTTGGCAGGCTCCTACATGGCTGCATCATTCATCAACCAGCAGCAGCAAGCTGCCCACTTTCGGCATGGCTGGTTGAACAAGCTGCCTTGTGGCCTCCTAGCACGAAAGGGTGCAGCACATCACCACTAGCAGAAGTGATAAGTGCTCTGCTCCCTTCCCTGTTTGCCATGCCCTGGTGTCAGGTATTACCATGCTATCCCATCCCCCACCGCATGTATCCCATTAAGTACTTGCTTCTGGCAGACCTTAGGAAGCTGTTGCACAGCAGGGGAATGGAGGAGGTAGGAGGGTGTGGGTGAAGGGTACAGCCATCAGGCTGTGCTCTCAGAGGACCATAAAACTAATGCATTGCTTTATATGGCTGGGGATCCACTTTTGACCTTAAGAAGTAAGAATTGGAATGCTAAAGCAAAGAAGAAAACTCACCACCATAAGCATGAGCTCATTAGTAACTTACTGATAGTAGCTCGGCCACATTCAGGGCAGAGGGCAGTGACCCTAGCACAGCTTTGAAGGGACCTGAGTGATTGGCAGCTCATCTGAAACACTCAAATTCCCCACATTAACCAGCACTCTAGGTCTGGTGCATCAGGTCCCACGCTCACCCAGCAAAGTCACCTCACCGAATTAACACAGCTGCAGAGATGAATAAAAATGTGGACCTTGACGTGCCTGTGTTTTACAGGAGTTCAGTCAAGCCTTGGAAATTGCACTCTGGCTAGTGTGCCAGCAGCCCCTAGAAGGTCAGAGATCTGGATGTGAGCAGTTGTGACTGTGACTTAGCCATTCCCTGGGTATTTTAAACTATTCTAAACAACTGTTCACTTCTTAGGTGCTGGAGCTCTCATAGGAAAAACACTCAAATGAAATTCCACTTCTGCAGCAATGTCTCCAGGATAAGAGCTGAAAGGCTCATTGCCCATGTTGTTGGGGAAAACAGGTAAAGACAATTTGCTAATTTGTGGTCTCCAACTAAAGTGCACAGCTTGAGTATCAATCAACATTACTGTGCAGTGGAGGTTCCTGCTCATCTCCTCTGGACTGGTGGCTGTCTGGCTCTGCTTAGCATCAGGCATAACAAGTCCTGGCCACAGAGTCCAGAAATGGTGGCACCCAGAATCAAAGCTGATTTTTAAAAAACATGTGTTTTAAGCTATATTAACATCTCTGCACCAGGTTTCCTAGCTGCTGAGTGTGGTACCTGCATGCTAATGATGTGGTGTATTCCTGTTGCTATTAAATTTGAATAATGTAGTATTCGGAAAGTTTGGAAAAATGGCTTTTTAAATTTCAGGTTGTTTCTGTTAGGGGAGGAACTGAGGATGGAATTGTGCATTTCTTTGCTGTATCCCACTGCTTTGCCAGTATACCCAGCAGCCTGCTCGCCACAACACCAGTGAATCCAAACCACGGGACAGAGGTTTCTCACTGACAGTTCCTGGTCCCTTTCTAACAAGCCCTCTGCCCAGGGGCTCTCTTTCCTGCCTGATCCTGTAAAGGTCTACTGCTTGATCTTGCTTTTCTCTTCTCCCGCAAGGACCAGGGCTCCTTTCTGGCTCAGGCACTGGGGTTTCCCTCCTGTGTGCTCCTGGATGGGGAGGTGGAATGGGTTAATGCATGTCCCTGGGGCTGAGAGCTGAGAAATGCTCTCAGTTACAGCATTTTAGGCATTGTCACCAGCTGCTGCACTATTGAAACTACCCAGCAGCATGCAGTATGCATATCCTGTCTTTCTGAACGCTTTAACAGACTCAGAGGCAGTTGCATTGCTCATATCTGGATGGGGATGTAAAAGGGGGATGCAAGCTTTAAGGGTCTTTTGAATCCCATAGACCTGCTAAAACTCTTTGGATAACCTTAGAATGTTATCAACAATATATTCATACAAATAGCTAATATCTCTACTGGTATGGACTGATTTTCTCCCCGTTCTTGTATGTATGATTTCATCTCCAAATATAACATTTACCTGCTGTGGTGGGAAGGAGCTTATTCTGATGTTTTGACCGAGTCTAGAGTCAGGCATGTTCACCTTTATCCATTGTTTCCAATAATGCAGTGTTCCAATATCCAGACCTTTCCCCTAGGAGGCTTTTCACTTCTCCAGAGTTTGTTCCTGCAGCCTCACTTGTATTGTCAGGATGCACAGACATGGAAAATACACAGACTCTGAGGTGGGAAAGAGCCATGTTTTCCTCTCCAGTCCTTTGAGCAGCCTATTCCCTGCCCTTTGCTTAGGGTGACATTTGGTTTTAGCCTCCAGCTGATACTGTTTGCTACCCAGGCTCTTTTCTGTTAGCTCTTGTAACTGGGACTCTCTAGATTTTTCCCACTGTGTCATTAGTCATTTGATTTYGGAATCCTGAACATCACAAAAAAAACCAGACCTCCTGCATTTGCAGGAACTACGTTGCATTTCTAAGGAAGTGCTAGGCCCAGTTTGAAAGGTATGAACCTCTTTTTTGAGAATCTCTTGACTCTCTCCTTTCTCACCTGAATTCCCACCTTCCTTGGACAGGGTTTCAACCCATCTGGCTGGATCCTCTGGCTGCAGCGCACACATATACTGAATTCTGCTGGGAGCAATGTTAAAATGCACTTACTTCAATGGATAAGATATCAAGGTATTGACTGGAGGCATGAGTCGATGTCACTGTTAATTCATGCACATCATTACCCTACTCAATCAGAGTGCTCTAACTCCACTGGGAAATGTTGCTGTAATTAAGATCCCGGAGCTTTTTGAGAAAAAGGAGTAGAAACAAAAGAAATTGAAGGGGAGCTGCTCTCAGCTTCTATAAAAAGCGGTAGTTACATTTGACTTTTCTGCCAATCCAGAAGAGCGGTGTTCAACACACGTCATTGATATTGCTTGGAAGCAAATTACGGAGCCAGACCCAGAGTGGTCGTGTGAGTAAGTAAGTGCTGACTTCAGGGGGACAACAGTGTGCAACAGCTGAGGTCTTGAAGTGTTCTCTCAAAGAGGGGACGCTGTGCCAGCAGGATGCTCTGGGCCACACCGGGTGCTGTGCCCATGCAGCCTCCCAGCACATGTTGCAGTGCTGCTTTCCCTGATGATCTCCTATATCACAAAAGTGATATGCTAACTTGACAACCCATGCCCCATTGCTTTAACCTGGATGTAGGTTAAATAAGTAAATATAAAAATACTCAACCAGTTAATCAGAGGAGGGGAAGATACATCCCTTCTGCTCCCTCCTAAGCTCTATCCTCTAACCTTCATTCATTTACTTGTTATTATATTAAAGATCAGTTAGATAAACCCTGACTTGGATTTCTCAATAATCTCTGTTTGCATGGTACAGAGAGCAGCTGGAGATGGAGACCAGGAGGGAAAAAGCTGTTTTCACTTCCCTATCAACATGAGATGGGCAGCATTAAAGAGCAGAAATTAAGAGCTGGCCTGACAGAACTGGCGTAAGGGTCACACCTTGGCAGGGACGTCACCCAGCCTGTAGCACTGGCCTGTAACTGATAATCTTCTGATACTATTACAGGCAGTGCCATTATGACTGTCAACCTTAATTAAGCACACTCCCACTTGCTGTCTCCTTCTCCAGGGCCACTGCTAATTTAGCATGCAGCCAAGTTTCATCAGGAGGGGTTTTTTGCCTTGTTGAAATCAGATTATGATCAGCCATGGTGGGGTTAGCTCAGCATTTTTGTGCCTGCAGTGAGAAGACCCTTTGCAGTGCAGCAGGGGACCGCCGTGGGAGTGGGTCATCACCTTCTGCCTTCCCCCAAACTCTCAGCTGCTGCCGGTGCTGCTCCTGGGGCTCCTGGCTCTTGCAGGGGCTCAGAGACAGAGCCCCCTCCCCTCCTCCAGGCAGAGGGGAGCCATGTGAAGGGGTGCTGGGCATCCTCCAGCAGCTGAGCTCTGGGGACACAGCCACCACAAAGCCCCTTCGCATAAAACCTTCAACAAAGTTTTCAGCATTTGGCGTCTTTCAGCCTCTGCCTTCAGTTTATTGTGCAAACATGAATTAAGCATTAGGACATCTCTGTTCTGCAAGGACACCGAGCACAGAAACAGCCCTGTGTTTTATTCATTATAAAGAATTGAATACTATTACATTAAAAATTCAAATATTAAACTGTATTATATGGACATGTAGGGGCTATATGTCTGTGTATCGACATATTCATTTATTCACAGGCTCTGTAGGATCCTGGATATAGGTACAAATAAAGCAAAATTAAGTTACTCACCCAGCCTCATACAGTAAATTGGTAGCTGAGTCAGGAGAAGCACTGAGGAGATGTTATTATTCTCTGTTGGTTACATGGGGAAGCTTAGAGCCTCCATCCAAGGGTTGGTTTATGTTTGCAAATTATAACTGCTTTTCTGAGGTGGGTTTTTTCTAACACTTTGAGAAGTCCCTCATCAGCTGCTGAGAGAAAGCTGTTATGGCCTCTTTTTTATTCTTCTACGCAGTTCTTTTTTAAAGTCATCAAATGACTTGTCCTGCTGCTCTTAGCATATGAGCTTATCTGACCTTTCCTAAGCTGAGCTTGGTCCTGCTTGAATGAGTGCCTGGCCCCTGCTAGCATAAAGAACACAGCTGGAAATACAGAAGGGGGCTGGCAGGAGAGCTGGGTGCAGGGTCTGGTCCCTGACCACCTTCACCCCTCACCTCTCGCTGCAAGGAGCAGGAACCAAGTCATGCCCTTACAGACCCGCTCCCCTGGCATGAGGTGCAGCCAGGGATGCCTCGCCTCTCGGGCCCTGCAAGAGCCTGGATGCACTGGGCTGCCCGGAGAAACCCTGGGTGTGTTTTGTGCACATCTAACCCATAGTCTTGGGATGGTTGAACAAGGTGTTGTCTGCCCTTCCAAAGCATCAAGGAGTCAGGCAGACAACACTACCTACTTAAAAATTTAGCTTCCCACATCCCGAAGATTGGCCCCTGTCCTTCCCCGTCCAGAGTGTGACTTTTTATTTGTGCCAGAATAACTCCTCCATCTCTGGCTCCATCCAAAGTTACACTAGAAAATTTGCCCTCAGCATTGGCCTGAAAGAGCTTCTTTCTAGAACAACATGCTCTAATTGGAAGATTGCTGGCCATTAGTGGCTATATTATCCCTTAGCTAACTCTTCCTAAAGAGCAACCCTGGCAGTGATCTTATCTCACCTGGACACTCAAGTGCATATTTCATGGAAAATACCCAGAGGGTAGATGAAGGTCATCACTGTCCACAGCACTTAATTAAAGAAAAATGGCTATAAGGGCAGTAAACAGTAAGTCCATTACAGGGCTAATGGCTTCAACAAAGTTTCACACATCTGTGAAGGGGAATGGCAGGAAGAACATGGACTTTATAGGAAAACGTGAGCTGGACTAGCAGTGTAGTCTTCTCTTAGTTGAGATCAGGCCTGGTCAGCCTTTGAAGGACCAAGCACTGAATATATCTAAAGCCTATTTAAATGGTGCATTGACAACAGCTCCTTGTCCCTTGTGATGTTCCTGGCATTCCACCTGTTGAAGCTGAACAACTTTTTTCAGGGAAAACACCCTCCTGAAAAATGTATATCCAAATACACTGAAGCTAGTCAGAAAAGAGAAGGCGCATAAAGGACCCTCCAATGCTATGTTGAATTTGGCAATTTAATAGGCTGCCCTTGGGGCAGCACAGATGGGATGATACGGGGTTTGTCCTCCAAAGGCATCTTTAAGAAAGGATGGCGTAGTTGCAGCCCAGTAGTCTGAGGATCCCCTTGTTTAGCCCACTTTTTTTTTTAATGCCACTCACATTTAGCCAATAGAGTGGCTAAAAATTTGTGCATCTGAATGTAGAAATAGGGTCAATGGAGGCCCAGTTTGGATGGAGAACTCTTTCAGTTTCCCCAGCCATGAGATGAGGACTGAGGTTTAAGCTCTTTGTTTCATGGGGAGCTTGTGCAAACTGCCCAGTTGTGTGAAAGTGCAAAGGCCTAAGTACTGTTGCATTACACTACTGATGTGTGAGAATTTGTTCCATTTCAGAAAGTACCCAGGAGACAAATAGGCATTTCAAACTTTAAAGAAATAAGAAAGGACAATTTCAGAATAATAAATTTAAAATATGACCTGAATCTCTCATGGATACATGACATGTAGCAAGAGCTCATTCTGTGTTGCTCAAGAAGTATAGTTTCCTGCAGTGCAGGGATCAGCACAGTGAGATAATCCTGAAGATAAAGGAGTGAGTTGTTTTTTAGTTCTGCATTTGTAGTCGTGACATTGTGGCTTGGGTGAAGTATCCAGGCAACAAGCCAGTCTTCATGATTAGCAGTATAATACCTGGCTAAACAAATATTTCACACACGCAGATCAAATGAGGTTGGTGCTAGGGAAAATGAGCATTAAAAAATTAATTAGGATATGCTTTTTGAAACGCATTATTCCTTATTGCTGCTGGTGTATCACCTGCAACGCCCAGCATGGTTCAGGGGGGGCTGTAGCCAGATATAGTTACAGAACATCTGCTGAAGAACAAAGTGTGCGTGTCCTCCACAGAGCAGTCACACCATGCTGAAGGGAGATTTGATGCAATAGCAATAGTTCTGGCTATACCCTCACATGCAGCACATCTTACATAAGAGTGTGGAGGTCAATGCAGTGTATCACAGGAGCTGAGGGCAGCTCTGATCATCTAAACTTATCAGGGTCAAATAAATTTAATCGTGGGTAGCCCTATTTTAACCCTTCCTCTGAAAGACACATGGAGGAGCACGGTTTGTCTCCCAGAGCATAGTTTTGGTGTTGGCACACCTCCAACCATGCCACCTACACCCGCATGTGAGTCAGGAGGCACAAGTGTTCCTAGGCACTGGCTTGTTTAAAACATCAGCAGACCTTCCTCTCTGCTTGCTTGTCACCTGGGAAGGAGCTTCACAGCCATACACTACAAAACCATTGTTGTAATAGGCTTTGATTGTGGTAGATAACGTTTGATCAAACATGGGTTGGGATATGTGCATCAAACTAGTTACTCATCAAGGTGATTTTTGGCCTAGTTTCTCAGAATCATTTTGTGTGTTTGCTTGACCATAAGTGTATGGTAATTATTGAATTTGAAAGGCTTGTTGGGCAAACATGCCCTGATAGAGCCTGTACAAACTGCAGAATGTAGCTTAAATCAAGTGACTTTGCGTTTGAAAACCAATAAACTTGCTATGTGTTCTTTGCACTCTCCCAGTTAATTTCACAGATACTCACAAAGCAAAAGATCTAATTAGACAGTCCTTTCTGTTAGTTGATATTTACTGTATATGCAATGAAAAAATAATGAAAATGGATGTACACTGAAAAGACTCTGCTCCGAATATCTTAATAGAAACAAAACAAAAGCGAAGCTACTAGGCTGAATTTATTACTGGTGTAGTTGTATTTAATTCCATGAGGTTATAACAACTCTGCACCTGAGCCACTGAGCCTCAAAGCTCTTAATGCTTAAACTTTGCAGCAAAGGGAGTGATTGGGGTGCAAGTTTCAGAAGCTGTTTCTACAGCTGTTTGGATGATTTTGTATGACCAAGGGCTTTTGGTACAGTTTTCACGTGTATGCTTCGGAAGGGTTGCTAACATGGCTGCCCAGCTCTCTGCTTTCCCCTCAGGAGGTGCATCCAGCTTTATGATCAGAGGCACAGGGTCTGGATAAAAGAGACATCTTGCAATAAATACTCTACGCAGGTTTCCTAATGAGGAGCGTTGTTAGTTTTAGCTGGAGTGTTTTAAACCAGGGAGACTTTTCTCAGATCTTTGGCTATGAATGTTAAGGAGGGTTAGAAATCCCAGTCAAATCTGAATTTTGTGACTCTACCAAATGGCTTCAAAATCCTGGTGTGAAGCTTGGAGTCAGAGTGTGCCCAGAGCTGAGACCTGCATCTCCACGCCTGCTTCTTGCCCAGGGGAACTGCTGGCATGCCTCTGCCCAGAAACCACAGCAGTTCTCATAGGGACCCTCATGACGTGGACATGCTCAGGAGCCAGGCTGTGGGTCCCAGGGGAGAGTGGGTTTGTTGTACTCACCTGCTTAAATTGGTCTTGTTACCTCCACAGAAGTAACGTGCCTTGCTTTCACAGTAAGCAAGCTGAAAGATAAAGAAATATTACAACCATACAGGAAGGTGAGAGCCTCCATCACGATCAGAAACAAGGTTACCAGAGGGTGGTGTGAACCAGGAGACTGCAGCACCAGATTGGGCTCAAGTTTTGGGTTCCTGGTAATATGCTCAGACATAAAATCAAATTCCCTTTTTGCCTGTCACCCAGTGACCTTGAGGCATCTCAGCTGTAGGACCTGGAGGAATGACTCACCTAATCAGTGCTTCTTCCCAGAGTGAGTGATTTTCCGTGGACATCTATGCACCCATACTCATACCTGCCACAGTGTGGTAAAGAGCAGCAGACCCTTCTATCTCCTCTTCTTGTTCTTAAATCCAGCTCCTGCTGCCTTCCCAATACAGATGTCATACATGGAGTCTTTCTTCCTCTGCAGGAGCTTCTCTGAATTTATACACCTGCCCCATTCCTCCATGAGCAAATTCCTTCAAGCTCACATGACCTGCCTGCTAAACCCAACGTTTTTGTAACTGGCAATGTTTTCTAAGTCCTAAGACTTATTCATTGTACTTATATCCACTCCACCTCCCAGGTTCTAGGTTGCTTTAATTTTACCATACAGTACAATAAAACAAATAAAAGTGCTAAATCAACTTCCCTGTGTTAAACAACCTCTGCGGTGGTATTCCTGCAAAGAAATGTAACTCATCGCCAAGTCATCTGGTGTCATATCATGCATGGGACACAGCTTATTTTTAGGCATTAGACCTGAATGAGGCCTGGAGGTAGCTTCTGTTTGACTCTACAGTGTTTGAGGAGCTCCTGCTCCTGATTTAGGCCACTGAGACTGGCACCTTTCTCTGAAGTGGTAAAATCCAAAACCAGCACTCTCAGGAGCCTGGTTCAGAAGATTGTGCCCATCCTCTGTGTCATAGCTTGAAGCAGCCATAGTCATGTTCACAAGCTGAGGAGGGTCAGGCTCACTTCTCCCATCCAAGTGCCCTAAAGAGCAGGCTAAGAGTACACTCTTCCTCGCACTCATTCACTCAGGCTCCAATTGCATCAGTGACTGCTCAGGGAAAGGAGAGGCTGGAGTGTCCCTGGCTTCCTGTGGCCAAGAGACTCTCAAGGGGGTGGGAGCCATGGCTTTGAAGTCTATCAAACTAAGAGAAGCATTAAAACACTGCTTTCCATTTTTTTGGAGGGGAAGTGCTCTAAATACTGGTAGGAAAGAGGCACTGCACTACAACTGCCTTGCTGGCCCCTGTTTTTATCATGAAGTTGCGATTCTTGCTCAGTCCTTTCCTGTGACAGATGAACTCGACCCCTTAACCAAACTAGCAGTAGTTTGGTACAGGCTCCAAAGGAGGTAAAGGCCTGAGCTGTAGCCGGGCCAAGCAATCCTCTAGTTCCAATCTGTTCTCTAAAAACCCACAAAGGAGTAGAGTGACACAGTGAGCATCCATGCATATGAGCTTGGAACACCGATCATGCGATTAACACATGAAYAGCGGTTGGCTTTTCCAAGACGCATCTATCAAGGAACAAAGGAAGTTGTGGGTAGAAGGAGTCTCATGCATACCTTTCCCATTGTGTGTAATTTGATTACGAGCCAACCACTTTATTCCATAAATATGACAGTCTAAGTGAGCCTTCTTTGAGCTCTCCCTGCTAGGCAGCGTGGCTGCATGGCGGTGATCTCCGCTTGAGCTGGGACACCTCACAAGGTTGCTCCTTGAGGCCTCTGAGAGACCTTTTACCAACAGCAGGTCTTTGGTAAGTGACTGATAGCATGCTGAATTAATACTAATGAAACATTACTAGTCCATGTAGCTATTAAATATTAATTACTATAAACTTTGTATAGCTAATTCCATTAGACATAAACCATTGTCCAAGTCCAAGACTAAGATTGGACCTAGCTGAACCTAAGCTCCATCAGGAGTTCAGAAAGCAAACTTGTGACTCAATGGGAGGCTCTTCCTTACCCTTTTTGTCTCCAGTCTCTGTGCGAATCATTCTAACTCGATTCTAACTCAATTTTCCTTTGTATGTTTCTTCCATGCAGTAACTAATAAGGTGAACCTTGCAATCAAACTTATTGAACCTTGGCAAACCCCTGTTAAATTTGTTAAATTCCATCGAATTCATTGAACTCTGTCAAATTATTATTTTACCTCAATAAAACATATTGCTACTTCTCTCTTTTGAGAGACAAAATGGCGTAGTCAGCAGGATCCTAAATCAGGATTTGCGACATCTCCCCAAGTAGGTACCTTCCTTGAGGAGATGATGCAGGGTCTGAGGCCCAGGCAGGTAGAGGGTCCTCCTTGTCCTGAGTCAGGTACCCAAGATGACTCAGGGATGAGTCTCTCGACAAAGCTTTACATCCCTGTCTTAGACACCTAACTCCCACCCCATACATAATTTCATCAGGAGCCTACCTTTATCTTCTGGGTTTTATTCTGGGGCCAGTGTATAACACAAAACACCAAGCTATGCACCTCACCTAAATCATGTCTACATATAGCTCTGAGCCTACAGACAGAGAGGTGAGGTGCATTAGCAGGGGTAGACCCTCAGGCTGTTTTGGCTTTTCCTGAATTGTTTGTGTTAATAAAATAACGGGATTTCTATCGCACGGCATTAACATTGCACCTTTCCTAAGTCCTGAGGGGAGATCTGAGGAAGCCATAGAGAAAGGGTTAATGGCACCACAGCCTACATCGAAAAAGAAGGTGGTTGTTTTCTGGAGAGGTAATGATCCAGCAGAGGCTGAAACATCCACTGTTATTTTCTACTTCAAACTTCCTAGAAAGGTTGATTATAACCAGATGTTGAACACAATTGAAACATATAACAAGAGAATTGGAGCCATAGAGCGGAATAAGGAAAGAAGAGCTTAAAGAATATTTAGATTAGCGAGATGTGTTCCAGCCTGCGGAACCAGATGAAATTCATCTGCAAGGCTTACGGACCCATCCAAAGCCATTTCTGAGCTATTAGCAATTGCTTTTGAGTAGCTGGGGAATAAGAGGGACAGGAGAGGAATAACAGGGGAGCACTTAGTACCTGCCTTGCAGGGAAAGCCAAGGAATTTAAATCAATCTGCCTAACTTTAATTCTTGGAAAGATTGCCGGAACAAATTATTAAACCCTCAATTTATAATCAGCCACAGGTTAGTCAGTTGATATGAAACACAATGCAGGGATTTGTCAAGAGTAAACTGTGTCAATCCGTTTCATTTTTTCCTCTTTGGTCTAGTGGTTAAGGGAAAGGGACTTAATTCTAAGAAGAGTTTGGACACTTTCCTACAGAACATGCTCAGGTGTGTACCAGGGAAACATGGTCTAGACTTCACTGTAAGAACAGGGCCCAGCTACCCGATAAACTGCAAGAGTAAAAGGTGGGCTGAAGCATTGTAAGACCCAGGGGATATGTGCTCAGACCATGTCTGACCAGTCTGTGAAAGAACAGTTTGGATGATGGGGAAGGGAGTGCAGTTATAAGATGTCTGAATAAAGCCAAGCTGTTAGAGCTTGCAAGACATTTGGAAGGCAGGCTCATAATTCAAAATTATCTTGATGACTAAGAAAAGTGCTCTGAAATCCTCAAGATGAAATTGAACAAGGAGAAGAGCAAAGTACTGCAAGCAGAAAAGGGAAATCAATGCACAACTACATAGAGATCCACAGAGAAGGTTCAAGCGAAATAGTAGCAACAAACTGGATAAGAGGGGATGTTGTGCAGCTATTGCAAAAAAAAGAAATGGGTTTAAACTACCTATGAAAACACTTGGGTGGGAAATTAGAAGAATATCTGTATCAGGGGATGAAATTCTGAAACAGCTTTCTAATAGATGTGAATAGGTCAGGAAATTCTTACTGTGTTCAAGATGGAAATGAGCAATTTCTGGCAGGGACTTATTAGAGGTGGCTGCAAGAGCACCGGCCCAGGCTGGGTGACCCAGGAGCTTCCTTGCTAATGTCTTTCATTTGCTTCTCTGTAAGACGTAGTGGCGGTTATGCTGCTCTTGTAAGGCTTTGGATGGAGCTGCTGTCTTCAGCCTTGGGAACCCCACTTTGTGGAAGACAGAGGAGACAGGAAGGACCCAGGACACAACAACACAAATGAGAAGAAGTTTGGAAAAAACATGAGTATGAGGAGAGGCTTGGTTAATTTACAACGGAGGAGGCTGGGGAGCAGGCTGGGGAAACGGGATAGCAATCTTACTGCTGCACAGGGTAGCCACAGAGCAGGCAGCCATCACCAGTTCTCTGTATCCCATGCTGGACCTCATCTGAAGCAAACAAGATGGAAATTAGGAGAAAATTGTAGAAGTCAACTTTCAAAATACAAGGCTAGCTAAACATTCAGATGAGCTCCTTTGAGTGTAAGGTCCTGCTGTGTGGAAGACTTCATGTGTCCATTAGCCACGCGGCTGTCAAGGGTGGCTGGGGTACCTGCTCTGGCAAGAAGGTCCTGCAGTACTTAATCCACCCTGAAATCACGGACAGGTTCAATGGTCTTTGAGAGATCCCTTCAGCCTGGTGCTTCTGTGAGTCAGTCTTGTTAAAATCAAGGTGAAGTTGTGTGATACGTACCTGAAACCCTGATGGTGCCAGTAGGAGAGATCTCAGTGAACTTGGAGTGAATCTTTCACCTTCCTCTGATCCCCACAGCTGGATCGGGTGGTATTTTCTTGAAATTTGCTCACACGCCAGAGGTGCACAGGCAGTAAAAATCCAATACACTTTCAGTCCTCGGCTGCAATAACACAGTACTTCTTTCACCATTTTCTTTCAGACATAGTTGGAAGAATTATTGTATTAGAAATCAGATTCAGAGCCACATCAACCTTAGTCCTGCCCAGTACCCCAGGGTGTCTTTTTAGTCTGCAGTCCTGAAACAAATTCTTCTGGAAAGGTAATAATTGGCACTGAAATGAGAGGGGAAAAAGGTGATGGGTGTGAGGAAGAGGGCACAGCAGGTGTGTCCACGGTCAGAGCGCTCTGCCACTGCCCCCGATAAATTCCCACACAGAGGCTAAAGCTTAGGGGGAGGATGAGGTACCCAGGATTTAACAGTAAATGACTGTCAAGGGAAAACAATTGTTTTACTGTTTGCAAGACTGAAACCACAGTGGGTGTTAACACCAGACTTCAGAGTTTAATGATCTCTGTTCACTCTCCTAATAAATAATTTTCTTCAATTAGCCTGCCCTGTGAAATGGCTCTGACTTGTTGGACCCTTTGAATGGGCTGATGAATATTCTCCTGGCTTAATGACTGCTCGTAACCTTGCTGCTCCCTCAACCGGTTGTTCATCACTGCCAGCTTTTTCCCCCTCCAGGAGGTTGTTTATCTGACAATATCAGGGGCACTGCTACTGGAACATTTCGAAAAAGATTATTCTGCTAATTATTCAGAGGCCATTAATTGGAAGGTGAAGCAGGCACCGGCTCTCCGCTTTGAGCTCCCCGATACTACAAGAATGTTTCTGTTACACAGAAAGCATATTTTTTTCTTCCGCAGCACTTAATCTTCTCGCAGCCTTTGAAGGAAGGTTTTAGCTCCAGCAGATGTGCTTTGTTTGTAAGAAATGGAAGTTTTCTCCCTTTTAATTCAAGGGTATGTTCAATAACCACAGCAAGCTGAAGACATCTCTCCTGCTTTTTCCCAGAACAGGCTGTGTCATGAGAGGGAAAAAGCAAAAGCAGCTGCCCAGGAGATCCCAAATGGGCAAGTCAGCGGCATCCATAGGCAGACACTGCAACTACCCACTCAAATACAGGCAGGTTTTGCCTGAAAAACTTGGATTTTTCTTCTTCCCTAATAACCTCAGGGGTCTGTAGAAATAGAGACAGATTAAAAGTCACCTGTGGGTCAGGTAGAGGGTTTTAAAGGGATCATGGACTCTGAATATGCCCCTCCACTTGTGTTCTCACTTAGAGCTCACCACTTCATGGAGAAGGGGGCAAATCCCTGCAGTGCAGGGCTCTTCTGGAGCCTCTCTGCTTCCCTCACTGCTTTTGTTTTGCCCAGGTATACAGAGCTGCACCGCAAGCAGTTGCAAATATATTGTTAAAGAGTTGATGAGGAAAGGCTGAAACAAGACCAAAGGAGGTGCACACAGATATGATAGAAGGTGAAACAGCCATGGGTTGCAAACCAGGTTTGCAGGTGATAACTAAGCTGGTTTGGGTAGTCAAATGTCACGCCGACGGCAGGGAACTTCAGAGGAACCTCACAGAGCTGGTGAATGGACACGAAGGTGGCAGATGAGCTTCAGTGGAGATAAAGCACGTAATGCAGCTGGGGGAAAAATAACCTAAACCATGACAAGCACCTGAAATGATCAGTGGGATGGAGCATCTGAGAGAGGCTGGAGGAGAAACACAAAGGTTGGGACACTTCAGTTTAGAGAAAAGAAGGCTGTGGGAGGATATGAGTGGGATTCACAAAATCATGAAGGTGGAGGATAGGGTGAATGCAGAGCTGATATTCCCAAATCCTGTGACACTAGAAGTCAAGGATCTCTAGGTAACCAGTGGGAGACTGCATTAAAGCCAGTAAGGTAGTTCTCTGCACAGCAGGCTGTGAACTCTTGAGCTTTCTGCCATGGGAGCTGGCAAAGGCAGACAGGACCAGCAGGGTCAAAAAGGGACTGGGTAAATCCGGGGACAGCGGGACCAGAAACAGATACTGACGTGGCAAAAAGAGAAGGTAACRTTAGGGATTTGCCACCTGCCACCCCTAATCCATCAGCTGGGAATGCTGGGGGAGCATAAAGGGACTGCAGAGAGCCGCTGCTTTTCCTGAATAACATCTACTGCCACTGTGGTTTTGGGGTTGCTTTTAAATTACCAGGAGAGCAAAAGGTCAGCCTTCTCTGTCACAAACCCTGCAGTCGAGACTCCCGCAGCTGGGTCAGCACAACCCAAGCACCAGGGCTGAGTCCCACGAGGGAAAACCACCTCCTTTGTGCCAGGCAGGATAGAGGCAGGAGGCTTGGCCAGAGAAGCCCTTTGCTCAAGCGGTAGGACATTTCTTAGGGACTTCTGTTCTTATGATAAAACTCTCTCCTTTTGGTCCCCAAGCACAGCAGCCTGGGGAAAGTCCAGCTGAAGTAGCTGCAACAGTCTGATATGCGTGTCCTGTCCACCACACACAGGTCTTCTGCTTATCGTGATGGGAATCGGCAAGTGGAGAGTCCTCAGGAAGAGATCTTCAGAGAGACAGAAACATCCGGACATCTGCACGGGGGGAGTGAAGTCTCCTCCAAACAAGGGATTTAGCCCTGTAGTGCTTTTGCTTAATACAGCTATTGGCTAATTTTATCCTCTGCTGAATTTACAAAGAAACTCAAAAGCTAAATCCCTTTGGTTAAAAAGCAATCCATCCTTTCCTCCTTATTTCGATACATAAATGACTTCAAATATGTATTGCTGGATAAACTCAAATACATAATACTGACTAAAGGAAACCTGTGTTTATTTAATAAGGGAAGAAGTAGTTGGCTACAAGAAATGAATTACGGAAGAGACAAGGAGTCTTGGTAATAAATGCAGGAGTACAGTAGACACTGTCGGTTTCCTGATGCTGTGAGCCACCTTACCAAGGAAATATTGGACGTGCCAACAGGGGCTCCCCTGGAGTCTGTTCATCCTCAGAATGGCTCTGGCAGCTCTGGTTGAAAGCACTGCCTAGAATTCAGTTTGCACTGGGATTTTACTGAGAAAAGCTGCATGCCTGGCTTCACCTACTGGACAACGCTCAAGTGAAAAACGACAAGTTTTATTCCAGCAGAGGTTTCAGTTCAAAGACAGCAAGATTGAAAACACGGTTCCCACAAAAGGCACCATTAGAAAACTGATTTGGGAAGATCCCCAGCACCCAGGTGTCACCCAGCATGTTTCTGAGTCTCCTTTGGCTGCAGGAGCCCAGGAGTAAGCCAGAGGTCAGTGCCCGCGCAGGGCCAGATCTCGCAGTGCACTGATGCTGCACGGGCTCATGCGGTGGCACCTGCTGTAGAAGCATTTGGACCACTCGCATCGTCAGTGACAAAAACTCTGGAGTCAAGACCACGTGGTGGGGCTGTCGGAGGGGACTAGAAAACCCCAGGTTTTGTTAACTCCACTGCTCACAGAACAATTTGTTCAATCAAAATGTGCTGCAGGGAGTGAGTCCCTTCTGGAGAGGCCCCGAGGAAGGTGCGTGACTGTTGTCCTTATCAGCGCATCTCTTGTTGTCTGGTCTGAGCCTGACAAGACCCATCGCTCTTTAAATCACACTGTTTGTCACTAATTCCATTTCCAGCCCTGTAATTGCTAAATACCTCTTCATGCACATATTTATTTGAGCCACAGTTACTACCAGGCCAACAACCATTAGTTACCCAAATGCCATTTGCCCAGTCTCTGGACCGCAGCCTTGCAAATTCATCAACAACATTTGCAATTAAAGAATGTAAGTTAAAAAATGCTCAACCTCAATAATAGAAAGAAAAAAGCAAGTTACGGCTCCCTGAGGGCTTGCAGAATGCTCTGGCTTAGGTGGCTGCAACTCCCTTGTTTGCTAATGGAAGACAAGGGCCGGGATTGCAAACATACTGCCTCTGACACTGGAGAAGGGCTTTGCTGTGGGAGCAGGTATTTTGTGGTGAAAGCCAGGCCTGCCAGAAGCCGAGTGTTTAGGGAAGGGTAGGATTAACTGCACTTTACATTTTCCAGATGCTTCAGCCGATGTTATTGTTTGTAACACTGAGAGGATTTGGAAAATAACTAGTTGTGTTTAAAAAAGGCCTGGAGAACATATCCAAAGTAAGAAGACAAGGAACAGCATGCCGAGGAGTAAAACGTTTCTATTTCATTTGTGTATCAGCTGTCTATTAACGGTAGCTGTGCGGAGGGATATGGTTATAGTTCCCAAGCACACAGAAATCCCCTCTGCCCTTTATGCTCCATGTAAGTGAGAGGTGAGATTATATCATGAGCACTAACTCACTCCCACAGCCCCAAGGACTGCTCTTCTCACCATCGAGCACCACCGCTTTTTCAGTACCTTCCCTGCTGCCATTGACATTCTTGATCCCTTTTGTAGGGCAGTGGGGAAGGTGGATCCCTCCCTCTGCCCAGCAAAACCCCCTCACTCGCTTGGAGGGCCTGGTTACAACAGCATTATGGAGACTGGCTGCAGACAAATTCTTGGCACTGTGACTCACAGCCTGGAAAGAAAGATGTGACAGGGGGAGCAGCTCTGGTTGGACCCTCAAACCACAGGCTGGAGGTTGGTCACGTCCCCCCAAAACATGAGAAGAGCGGGCTGGAGCCATCAGTGAAGTGCTGGGTGCACGCTGTGTTCATTAGGAAAAGCTGGAGCTGTTTGAGGCACTCAAGAAAGGCACATACTGGCCACCAGTGTCTCAGAGTTAATTTCGAAGAGCCTTTCTGCCACCCCACAGGCGAGCCAGCCCTGTATGCAGAGTGGCATGATCCCTGGGACCTACAAGGGACTTTCTTCCTGCTGTCTGGGTGGAAGGGGATGCTGACAGTCCCTGGAGACCCACCACCCTGGTTTGGAGACTGCTGTGGTCCTGCCTTGTGGCAGCCTCTGTCAACAGCCCCCACTGCATTTTATTCAGACACCTTTCCCCATACACAGGAGATGCCCCTCTGGACAGGAGGATGCTGACCTCCTGAGACTCCTAGGAGAGGTTTTTGTACAAAGAGCTAAGCGTGGTCTGCAACGGGGATTCCCACCCGCTGAGCAAATCGCACTGTGCCCTGGCCAGTGGTACCCCGGGAGGCCCTGCCTGCCTCTGCAGCCCAGCTTTGAACTTGCTGGGGAAACCCAGAGAGCTGACCGCATGCAGTGCTGTGCACCTAAACGATACCACAAGGGTAACTGGTGCAGGCAGCAGCTCCAGAGGGGATGGTCATCCCTGCCACGGGCAYCCCATGCCAAGCAGAGGTAACAGGGAGACCAGCAGCCTTGGCACCATCTTTTTCCTCCCCACCCTTCAGAGAATCTGGCTGTGATGAGAAGCATCTCCAGCTCTTCACCTTTTCAAAGCAGCTGTGCTAATGCGAAGCAGTGCTACCATGCGGGTAGAGCATCCCATTGCTCTCCCTTCTTACACTTGCCCTGCAGCATCTGCCTCCAAACACCCTGGGCCACTGCTCTGGCCACCCTCCAGCCCTTGCAGACGGAATCCCAAAGCACGTGTGCTTCAATTCATCACTTTGTGGTTCACTCTTGCCCCAAGCAGCTGATTAGCAGTTCTGCAGCAGCAAAACTGCGCTGCCGCATAAGCCAGGTTTAGATGGTGATCCCTTGAAACAGGAATGATCTCTGTCAGAACAGCTTTCTTAAATCCTGAGATAGATGCTGCTACTTGCACTAAATTGTTTTTCTGTGTATTAGCTATTTAATGGCATTAGCATAATATGTGCTCCCATTTACAGAGGAAGCATTTATCTATGTGGTTTCACCAAAAAGTGGGTTTGATTAATTAAAAAAGGAGGACGGATGGGATTGCTGTGAGGATTTGAATGTAAATGCACTAGCAGATGCTTCCTGATCCTCCCAGCAGAGTACATCACTTTTAATAAACTCAGAACAGATGGCTGACTGCGGTGGCAAAGATGATATGTATCAAAGTGCTCTGAGCTCCCCTCCCAGCCAACTCTGTCCGCAAGCCTCAAAATCAAGAGGGGTGGATCCTCACCTGCAGTCCTCTGGCAAAGCTCCCTCCACCTCAGGGGTGCTGTGCTTACTCACTGCAGCTGAGGAGCCCTCCCAGAGGTGTGCAGGGTTTTTGCTTCACGAGTCCTGTGGAAATGTGATAGAGCCGCTTGCTGGAATGCAGAACCTGTAGTTAGTTTAATTAGGCTGCAGAAGAAGCAGCAAGAGATAAAGTACGGCTAGTTAAAAGTTTAGGTGTTCCTCTTCTTTCTCCTCCATGGGAGCTGGGTCCTGCTGATTGCAAGCAGGAAAAGCTCCTCTTAGTTCAAAAAGGTGTTGGCTTGAGCCAAGYCTGCAGGGCTGAAGTGACCTCTCCCTGAAACATTTGCTGTCCCAAAATTGCCACTAAAACTGTTTATGTGTTGTGCCTTATCTCTTGACCAAAAGACAGGATGAGGAATCAATTTAAAATAGGAAAATGGTAGAAAATGAATAATCAATGCTTTCTTGGGTTTTTCATTCCTAGATCCCAGAGCCCTCTCCAAAGGCATGACGTATCACTGGGATTTTGTCTAAGGAGTAAACTGAGGCACAGAGCTGTTAAATGTGTCGCAGTGGTCATGTGGGAAGGAAATAGCAAAGCTGAGCATAGAAACCAGGTCCCCAAGCTTTTATTGCGAGCTGAAATGTTTCCCCAATTTAAGCATGTCTGTTACCTGACTCATCGCCAGCTTAGCTAGTGCTGGTTTGATCCAAACCATGCAACGAGTCACCTGACTCCTTCACACCTATTTGCTGCCCAATGCTGCTGCCGCCTGGTCTCACTGCTGGCAGTAATTGCAGGAGCTGCTGGCTGGCAGGTGAACTGCGGCAAAGTCTGTGTGACTGCTGGAAAGGAAAAACAAGCTGTATGATTCACTAGAAAATAGAAGGCAATTTTCTGACAATGGGGAGATGAGTTAAGTAGGTCTTTCCCTGGACTATGACTAGGAAGAGAGAATATTTGTCTTGAGGGACTGCGCAGCTCTGGTGTTGCTAGCAGCTATTTCAAAGGCCATAGAGGGAATTAAGTTAGCAGACTGACTTCTAGGTATCTTTACCATCTGCAGCTCAAGCAATGTAGCCAGAGGCAAATGCAGACCCAATTCCATAAAATGAGCTAGGTCTCATGAACACTGCTGGAGATGAGGAACATCTGGGATCTAGTGAGCAAAATTTCCAATGTGAAATCCTTATGAAGATAAGAGCTGGCATAGGAAGCTGTGCCCTGCTTTCATAGTAAGAAATTTGGCCTTGGTGCAGCCTAGCAGGAAGACATAGGGGGATGAAATACTAAGCGGAAAACAAAGATCTGTGCTGAGACTGCTATTGAAACATCCCCTTTTTAGCCAATGCACAACAGAAAAGCGCATGGATATTCAGCAGAAGGGATGGCAGACTCGCGGTGGAGTCCAGGGGAGCCTCCTAGAGAGGGTGATGAATGTGGAGCTCAAGAAATCATGATTCGGGTCCCTGTTTACACTGCAGACATCCTACAAAGGCTTGGATGAGCCATACTGGGTCTTTGCACCCACCCTTCTGTAGGTTAGAGAGGATACCTATAGCAGGCAAGCGTGTGAAGCTGAACATCCCAAGTTGCACATTAAAGCAGATGAAACTTCTCTGGTGTTGGTGAGGAAGATGTGGGGACATAGTGTTCAGAGGAAATACAGGATGCAATTAAGCCCTTCGGTATTAAAATCAAAAAGAACTGGGTCAGTGGTTTTAAAGAAAAGTGGATGGATAGTAGGGAGGAGGCAAATAAAATGTCAGGTAGGATATTCTGGAGAGGAGAAAAGAAAGCATAGATAATGGGCATTATTGAAAGGAACAGAGAGGTTTGGATGGTCTTGCCCAGCATCTCAGGATGTGTGGATGACATGGTCCTTGGCCAGCTCAATCCCTGGGTATCGCACAACCTCCCATAGCGCTGAGCGTAACCATCAGCCAGTCCTTCCTGTTGCCCACTTCAATAGACTTCTTCTATAAAACCCTGTGCCCTCTTATTTCTTGTTCAAAAGTAAAATACTATTGTATATTGGAGGTATGAAATTAAGATAACTGCAGTGTGATTGATAGTGGGGGGGTTAAAAATAGTTCATAAAACTTAGTCTCTGTCAGTAAAATGGAGTCTTTGCTGTTGGATGAATGCCGGTCTTGGGAAGTTCTTTATTTTAAACATCCATTTATCACTGTAGCAGGGACCATTGGCTGCAAGCATTCAGTGACTGCAAAATGAACTTTCCCATGAGTACAAACTCATCATTCAGCTCTAATGATCCAAAGAAAAGTTTCAAACTAATCCATACAAGAAAAACAGCAGTGTCATCCTGGGATGTTAATAGGAATAGAAACACCATGCAAGGTCACCCCGGTAATACGGAGGAGGCCTGTATTTTCTTGAAGCACCTAATATGTATCTAAGGGTTTCGAAGCAAAGCCTGTTGCTCCTGCCAAAGCAAAGGGCCTGTTTCTGGGTCATTCCAAAGTCCATGTGAATCCCAGTGAACTCAGGAGTGGATGTGAGGGTTACAGTTTAACAAAAAATGAGGTTAAATGAGACATCAAGCTTCTTGTTATTCACCTGATGATCTTGTCACGATACTAGTAAACATATTCCAAGGTCATTTCTGGTGGTAAGGGCATACTTCTAATATGGAAGATGAAAATGAAAATATCAATACCCCTCAAAAATGGGGAAGCACCTTCTCTTGGTGGATGGGGCAAAGTGAGGCACAGGATGGGTGTCAGCCTCTGGGCTGGGTGGACAGAGCAGCTGGCATAGCTGAGCCAAGACTCCTGCTCACTTTTACTCACTGCCACCATTGCCTTGTTTTGTGGTGGTTTTATTTTACCCCCGAGGGTCTGACTTCTCTAATTAGCTTTTTTTGTTACATAGGAGTGATACATAAAGATTTCCTTTTCTCATCTCTGGCTAAATAGAGGATAACAGCTTCATTAGACAATTGAGTGCTCTTCCAATCAAACAGCAATGCATTGTCCCCTGGGAGCTTTCTTTAACCACAGAATACAAGCAGCTGCTCTAATTGCGCTGAGCTTGAGGCCCGCTGCAAGGGCAACCAGGGCCGCCGCTTTTTCTGATAGCATCTTTGGAGCAGAGCAGGAGGGAGTTCTGCATTTGGTTCCCCTATTACAGTGTGAATTTCCAATGGGCCCCTCTGCTTACCCACCGCTTCCAATTAATGAAGCTGCTCTCAGAATATGAAAAATTCATTTCTTTGCTTAAGTCAAGGAACAAACCCCAGAAGGCTGATGATTTGAAGCACTTGGATGTAAAATATTAAAATAAAATTAAATGAAATAAAACTGGAGTGCTTGTGATACCCAGGAGTGTGTGAACAGAGGTGGGAAGGTCAGGGCTGAACACCTGATTCCTCTTTGTGGCTATTGTACAGTGTGTACCTGCTGTTTATAAAGGGTTAACAAATCATCAATAGATGCAATAAGCATGTTAAAAACATGAGTAGCCTATGACCCAGATGGCTATAAACATACCAGTTGATGGTGGTAGAGATGGTCTTCAGCACAGTTATAAATAGAGCTGATCATAATATGGAAAAGTGTTTCTGCAAAATATTTCAATGAACCAAAGTTGTTTTCAGTTCAAAGGGTTTGAAATACGTGTTTTTATATTTTTAAAAATGCTTGACAAAAATATCCCATTTCACTTCTGCTTTTATTTGTTAAAAATATAATCAAAATAGATATTGACACTTTGTCCAGTGAATTTTCAAGGAGGGAGCCGAGTTGCTCTCTGAGACACTGATCCTGCAGAGAGTTTCTACACAAAGATTTGGGGCATCTTTATCATTGTTAGGTTCACAGCTGTTTCTCCACGTTTCACAAAAAATTCAAAGCAAGTCAGGTCTGCATCTACATGTATTGTTGTTCCTATTGCTCTGACACCTAAAATATCAGGTTTTAGTCTGTAGCATCACCTGTTGGATATTTCATAGCTTCAAAGCCAGAGAGTCATATGGTTTTGTCAGGTTGAATCTACTGAAATGGACAACGAGCACTGTCCCCATGTCTGGTAGCAGAGGAAAGAGAAACTGGCCAACATGTACATCAACAGCGGTGTTAAGCCAAAATAAATCTCCGAAATCATGGAAGAGTTCCCAGGCAGATGTGCTGATTTGTTACGGTTTCTTTTAAGGAGGAGGAGGTTCCTGTTAAGGTTTTGCAGGAGAACTTGAGCTGCAGCAGATGCCATTTGTGTATGGATCGGAGTGAAAGTGAGTAATGGTGTATCTGCAACAGTGCTGGGGCTGAGGAAAGACGCTCAGGTCCTTCACATGGACTTCCTCCTTTCACTTCTGCAAGAGCTGGAGAAAGCTGTAGCTGTCCTAAAATGTAGCTTAGGTTTATGTTATTGCAGCAGGACCCATATCACACAAAGAAAACAGTGGGAGGCAGGAAATCTCCTCTCTCGTGAAAACTGCTGAGAGATTCCCCCCTTCCATGCAAGGACGAAACTGATGGCAGAAGGGCCCTACCTCAAAAGTAAAGGGACACCTGGGAAGAGCATGATCTACCAGCTCCCAGGTGAACATAGTAGCAGTATTTGTCAGCAAGAAAGATTATTTATTGACAACTGATACACATAATCCCTTGTGCTAGATTCCACAGAGGCAGCTGTGTGGAGACGTGGCCCTCTGAGGCTCTGCTCCTCCAGAGGGTTTCTACACAGGTGATCCTGAGGCCAAGGATAACCTGGGAGTGACCCAGGCAAGCAACAAATGTCCTTCTCAACTGCTGGGGTGGCTGCGGGAGCAGTGGGGACCACTCTTCTAGTGGCACTTGCAACCAGCCTGAGACAATGAGCCCTTTGACCAGAACTGTTTTATATGCAGTGGTTCTGCAGATCTTTGACTGACCTCTGCCATGTGTGAACCCTAGTCACACAGAAGCCTGCTTCAAACCAGAAACTATTTCATTTCTTCATTAAATACCACTTTAGATGAGCTGTGTTTCGTAGCTGCCTGTTTGCCTTGCGTTATTGGACCTCTAAGACCACAGGGAACATCTGTATGACTTGGCACTAAGTAAAGCAAGTTGAAAAGGAGCAGGCGGTTCCTCAAAACCAAGAAGCTCACACATCCTCTCAGGGAGGGCCAGAAGTACTTACCTCGAGAGGTCAGCTCTTGCAGCAACTGAGAAGAGCACTGATACGCAGCTGTCCCTGTCCTGGCACAAGGCAGAAGTTAAGGACGCACTGAAGCTGCTAAGGACAGAGGTGATGTGAACCCAGTATAGGCAAGAGGAGAGTCATCCCTGATGCCTGACAATCCCTTTCAAAGCAAAAGTAGGTCTCCCACTTTGATCCACCTATAAAGTGTTGCACTGGGGTTTTGGAAACATTATAAATGATTCTGGCTTTCCAATATAAATAAGGGTGTTTCCAGTATCTATACCTACAAGGAGTTTGCTCCTGTACCGTTCAAATTCCAACTCCCATCAACGTGACTGCATGAAGATCAAGTCCTGAAGCCTCCTTCCCAAGAGCCTCCCAAAGGAAGAAGGGCCAGACCACGCTCCCAAGACCCATAGGTGGGCTGTCTGGTGCTTGCATCTTTCCACAGAAGAGTACAGGAAACCTGGAGTAAGGATCTAATCAGGTGTTTTGCAACCATTGCCAAGAGTTGGGTCAAGTAGTCTGCTCACAAATGAGGAATTATCAGGCTTAATAAGCCATGGCTCATATGGCCAGCATTTCCCATCCAAGTGACCCAGGAGAACTGACCCTTCTCAGCCACCACAAGATGCAGCTTCAGTAATTAGGAGCCTGCTTCTGCTCGGGATTTGTCTGGGCAATCAGGAGACTTTCTAGAGCCTTTCACTCTCCAAGTTTTTTATATTATCACAGGTTTAGGTCTACAAAAATCTCCAGCTGACCAAAGCAAATCTGATCAGTCTTTGGTGGCTCTAAATTGATATTCAGAGGGAATAAAGTGTCAGGTCTGCTGTTAGACATGCAGATTTCAAACTGATTCCCTGTCTTTATTTTTAGTGATGAATAACATTGACTGATATGTCTTTTTTTTTTTTTTTAAGACTTCCTCTGAATAGCAGTTATTCCCCCTTGTGTCTGACATCCTCACTATTACCTTTACTCCTTGCCTGAGTACACTTAAATTATATCATTGCTGCTGGGAAATGCATCCCAAACTCAGGGAAGAAAGCCAGGTCAAGGACTCAAACCAAAACTCAGCAAAATGGGTAAAAGTCTTTCTATTGGCCTGAGTATGTTTGGGTCCAGGCTCTTAATGAACAATTTGTTTAAATGTAAATAACGAATTTGCTCCTTACACTTCTAGTTTCTCACTAAACAAATCTATGTCAAGCAAAACAGCTGCAACATTCCCCTCAGTACAGAAAGTCACGTACTCACTGAAGCTTTAAATACAAAGTGAATGTGGTACCCATTTATCTTCTCTGCCTGGGGGAAACCCTTCCATTTCTGCTCCCCTGGGGTTACACACGACAGCAATTGCCTCTTACATGGTACGAAACACGTACAAGGATTTCACCATGTTTGTGGTTGTCTAGCTGCCTCCATAAAACAAAAAGCTGTTGAGAGCCAGCAGACATTGTTTCAGTAAAAAAACTAAAAAACAGAGAGAGGAGCATGGTCAGGCTTTTCTTCCTTTTTTTTAATCCCCAGCAAAGTAGAAAGCATGGTTTGTCCTGAAACATTCCCACAAGCAGTTGGTAGCAGAGTCTGAACTCAGCTGAGTACAAATGGAGAGGAGATCTCTGCAAGGTCAGTGGTAGAACCTGTTTGGGATTTGCTCCACACAGAGCAAACCAGGGGGGCAGAAAGCTTCCTCAGGATCCCCCAACTTTTCTTTGGGCTCAACCTGCATATGCGGAGGAACCTGTCTGGACCATTTCGTCTGCAGAGCATGTGGATGGGGCAGGCTCAGCAGAGGCTCTGCTGCATTTGAAGGTGCCTCATGCTGCTGTCCCTTGCTCTGCGGAAGGTAATTGGTGCTCCCCAAGGACAGGCACTGCAGCCCCTGCTCTCCTGGGAAGAAAAAGCATTGTCAGGAAAGAAACCTGAGCTCCTCTGGGGTGAGGAAAAGCCCACTAACAGAAATTTAAGATTCTGAGGCTGTTCCTGAAGCTGCTTTGTGCTGGTGCTCTCAGGCAAATTAATGAAAGGCTACCTCCTCCTGTTCTCTGCTTAGTATAGAAGGAAAAGGTTTGCTTTGCCTGTAAGGAGAACATTCATTAACCGGCAATAACATGCAGTTTGGTGTTCGAAAACTGCCTTATCAACAGAACATCTGAGGTAAGAGCCATTTGCACTGCAAAGGCTGCCCACAACTCTGCTCAGGCTGTGTGGAGAATAGCCTGACCCAAACCAGGGCACATGGATGGAGGGAAGGGACCAACTGAGACTTTCCACAGGTGAAAGCCACAGTGGGAGTCTTTTTCCTTGCCTCATCCAGGCTGAGTCAGATTGACCACTCTCTACTACTGACCTACTGCTCGAGCATGTCTAAGACCTCCAGACATCCTCCCTATCCTCTCCACGATGTCTTTTATATGAGGGAATAAATACATCTTGAAGGATACTGACCTCTGAAACATCTGTGTATGGTCGTTGCTAAAATGAAAAACAGGTATTTCAGGTGTCCCCAGAAAGTTTCTGGGATACTAGTAAGTGAAAACTAAAAAAGTCCTAGTGAGAGCAGGATACACCTGCATCTCTTTGCACTATGTTACAGGTAATTATATGCTATAGGTAATAAGACTGTGGGACTCACTGGCTAGTAGCCAGGTTTAGAGGAGCCATATGAGAACCAGATGATTGGGATTGTTTCTCTTGGAAAGGAGATGAGTAAGGGAGAAAGGTAAATATCTATGAGATCCTCACTGGTCTAGGGAAAATAGACGAACTTTTTTCCAGCTTTTTGCATCAGGATAAGAGGCAATTTAAAAACAACAGATGAAAGATTTTTGCAGTGTTTAAGTGAGCTGTGGCACTTACTGCCATAAGAAGTCCTCAGGCTGAGAAGGTACCAAGTTTGAAGAGAGACTCTGTTAAGAGGGACAAGCAAACTAGCTACTTCTAATTAGCACCAAAATATTATGGAGCACTGTTAAACGTCAGGGCTGATGCCCAGTTTTGGGGAGGTTTGGAAGCTGGGATTCAGCCTGGCACAAGGGCAGGGACAGGCCCTGTCCCCACCCCAGCCCCTGCCCCTGCCTCTGGGGGAGTCACCAGGGTCTCTGGCTGGATCCTGGCTCCCTGCTCCAACCCAGAATAGCAATTGCTGTGTCCTTATGCTCCATATCTCCAAGTAACTGGTTCCAGTGATGTGTTATTACCACTGTATAGAGAAGAATATTCTTGGGGGACAGCAATGCCTTGGTAGTCCTTAAGTCTGGCTTTTGTGGCTGGTACTTTTGGGGGACAGAGCAGTGTAGGAAGCAGGTGTCCAGATGACAGTTCCTCACCCCTTTCCTCCATCCTTGTGCAACAGCAGCAGGAAAGCAGGCTGTGTTCAGTCTTCTTTTCATCTCTTCAAGTGCATTATTTCCAATGTGAGCCAAGGAGATCAAAGAAAGCATCTAGAATGGAATGTGCTTATGTGTTTCACAATCCTAAACCCTGCCTTTAGAAAAAATGTCTTTTKAATTGTAATTGTTTTTTTAATTAGGGATTTTGTCACTTAATCTCCATGAATTGGGAAAGTTAGCACAAGTGCATCTAACTTACATTTCAAAAAAAAAAACCCTACCATGATCACAGCATTTGATCAGTATGCATACTCTGGCTGTATGGGGAACCCAGGAGACCCATGTACCCTGTGCCTCACTTGGTGTTCACTGAGCAACTGGTCTGGAGTGGACAGACAGCTTGGGATGCTTCAGGAATGAAGGAGCAGGTGTTTAAAGGCAGAAGATGAGGAATAAGATTAATCTGCACAAAATATACCAGGCAGTCATTTAATGTACAGAATCTGGGATGATGCTGATGCTGACTGAGGGTCCATGTGTTAGCTATGAGCTGCTGGCAGCGCGGAGGTAGTCTGGTGAGTTTACGGACCCCCAGGACAGGAGTGCTGGTCCAAAGACCTGAGTCATTCTTGTCATTATTTTTTTAATTAACTCTCATGAATCCTGTTAGTGCCTGCAGGGCAAGAAATAGAACTATCTGTCTCTCACTTTGGAGGTAAGTAAACATTGAGCAGTATCAACGGTCTTCTCATGAACGTGTTTTAGACCGTTCTAGAACTTAGAAAATTGTTTTGTGTTACTTAATATGTACATTAGCATGACACAGACTTTGTTGTCACAAGTCAAATAAAACCATAGGCATGGGCATAATCAGTAATTTCCTGAGGGGGCTGTTTGAGATCACTCTGGCTGGGGAGAACCTCCATCTCACATCTTTTCTTACCTATTTGGTGGGGCTCACAGGAATCAGTGAGGGCTTTCCCTAAGTGCTAGGTGAACTGAGCAAGGCATTGGAGGGGTATGACATTTTCCAGATTGGTGTTTGAATAACGTTTAGAAAAATTATATTGAGATCCAAGCTATTCATAAGGGTCCCCATATGGTATTCTGTGATTGCTACAGAGATGTCTCTTCTCCCAACAGAAAACATACTCCATCTGCCCCAGTGAGAGCTGTGCGTGCCAGGCAAGGATGGGAATGGATAGGCAGAGCAGTAGCTACTGTCAGGATTGGGCACAATGTTGGGCTTTTTTATGAGGTGTAAGTAAACCTTTGAACAGGAAAATCAATTAATTTCAGGTTGGTGCAAGCACAGTCTAGACTAAGAAAATCAAAGCAAGTCAACATCAATTTGCCTCTGACCTGAAAAAGAAGAGAGAGGACTGCCTTTTAACAGCGTAGGTGGATATTCACAACAGCAGTCTGAGCTTTGAAGCTCATTTCTATTTACAGGCGGATAAGCAAGGCCTGTACGAGGGAACTGAGAGGCGACCGTGATTGACTAACATGTGGGAAAGAAGAAAAGGTGTGATGTGGGAGTTTTAATAGACCTTGCTACCAATTTGGCAAAGCGCTTACATTCAGGTTTTCAGTCAAACAGTTACCAATTCATTTTGTATGCAAGAAGGTAATTGTTGCCCATTTTTTGCTTAGTGGTCTTTTCGGTTAAGGTGTGGGTAATAGCTGTGCCTTGGCTTCAAACCTTTTTGATGTCTTCATGAAAATGACACTTTTCCTCTTTCAGTGCCTCAGTTCCCAGATCTGTAGAATCACAGCAGTCTGAAATGCAGTGTCAGTGTTTCCAAGCACAGGAGAGGGGTGAGTTCTTAACCCAGTTTCAGCCAAGAAAATAGAGAACAAAGCTCTCAAAGTAGCTCAGAGCCATACTCCAGATCTGTTGGGTTTAGTTCCTAAATTCTGAAATAATAAAAAAAATCTACTTTTATTTGTTGATTGAGAATAGCACTTAAGTCACATGATCTCTTGAGCAAATGACCTTATGCTTAGGAAGATATTCATTTATCAATATGGCTTTCAGGCTGGCCCTCTTGTTTGCTCAGCTCAGAGCATGGGTAATGCAACAGTGCTAGGTGTCTACTTCCATCCACCCAGACATTGCCATCTTCTCAAATCACCTTTCAGTCTAGGAAGGAAAATATCCTTTTCCCACCACGATAACTCATCTCCCTGTCCACCTGCACATGTTATGTTAGTGACCAGGCAGATAATGGTATATGGCTCTCCACATTCTCACCACACTTCATGCACTAGAAATTGGGCAGCTATAAGGAAAAATGGAATTGCTCTCTACAGACATAAACGGCTTTTTTGTAAGACTGGAACTGGTCAGAAATGTCCATCATCATCACTTTGCTACCCACTAAAGATCTACTCCTGTTCTCCATATACTAAAACACAAACTACTTCAGAGACTCACAAACCTGCTCTTCCCTTGAAGTCTGCTTCTGGCATTGCATTTGTCTCAGTGGCAGAATACCTTCCACTTTTTTATTTGATCACTTTTGCTCTTTGTCATAAATCTTTCCCTGACATGCTTTACTTAGACAGTTCCTAATATAGCTGTGCCTAATGAGACAAATTCCAATAGCAGAAGTACTGGTTGCTGGATTAACAGTTTCATATCCATTTTCCTGGGGCAAGAAATAGAAAAATTCATCATCCATTATATGCTACTACAGTGGGAGAATGCATGCCATACCTGGAAAACATTTCGTTTCTCCTTTGCAATGAACTTAATGGAGGCAAGACCACAGCTTGAGAAAGAGAGAAAAAAATATAGTCATGGACACTACATACCCTGTGACATTTCTCAAAAAGGCACCCCASGGAAGAAAAGGGCTTCATGTAAGAAACTGGATTAGAACTGAGATAATTTATTGCCCTAGTGAGATCAACGTTCATATGTAAGGATAAGTAAATAGTGACTAGTAAACATAGCCTGATAAGCAGATCAATCTATTTCTCTCTTAGGAATACATAGGCATTAACAAGCTTAATAATGTTCAGTATTTCAGACCCAGAGACTAAAATGCTCTGGTGTATCCTGAAGGAGTAAAAGGCCATAGTATATGACACCCCCACCCCCACCCCCTCAAATAATTCAATCACACACACACACACACACAAAAAAAACCCAACCCAACAACCAAAAAGAAAGGATATGTATTGTTCCTGGAGAATGCAGGTTCCCCGTGCAACAAGAACTGTCATGGGTGTTAATTTCATGGTCTTATAAACATTTAACTATCAATCAATCAATCTCATCCACAAAGCACTGTTCAGAAGATCAATTTATTTCCAGCTTTTCTCTGCTATTAAATAGAAAATGCAACAGACAAGGGGAGTTTTGATTTTGTGTGAGTGGGCTTTTACAATCCAAATTTGCCTTTTGAAGCATGCATTTAAATCAGATAGATATTAGAGGACATTTGGAAGTACATTTGGGAGCACATTTCCATGTGCATATGGAAAGAGAAGGTGGAAACCTGTAGTGCAGTCTGTACCCCCTGGTCTCATAGAAAAGTTATTGTCATCTTAGAACAAATATGTTCTCTCTAGCTCCTTGGGTGCAGGAGTCCCCACTGAGCAGGATAAGGTAGGGTGGAGAAGAAGGACAGTGCATTTTTCTGAATTTGGTTTTCTAGTGTAAGTCCCTGGCTTTTGTGACCTCTGAAGTTGCACGAGGGATAGCACAGAATAGCAGAGTTGCTATTCCTAAAGAAGCATTGTCCTAAAGAAGCAGTGGAGTCACTTTCAAAAGAGAATCCAGCTGTTTCACCTGACAGACGCTCCATCCAAAGAATAGACAGCCATTTTGTCAAGAGCATGGAAATGCTTGTGACTAAGAGAATGATACAGTTTGTTACTTCCTCCCTCTCCCTTGTCAATGGAATCTAGTGACCAGGTAATCTTAGTTACTTCAACTTTGGAGTGCTTAGCAGTGAGGGTGTAGGGTGATGCTATAGGTTGTTATGAACCACTGAACAAAGGATAGCAACCTATTAGAATTTGCTTGCAGAGTTACAATAGCTGAGCAACAGACCCACCAGCCTTTGCTATTTACCCCAAATGATATCCTACTACTTAAAAATCTTTCATAAAATAGCTGGAACTTATCATCTCCATTGGCAAACCCGTTCCATGGTGACCAGTTCTCTGGCTCTTGACCAGTCTTACAGGCGCTCCTATCCTCTGTGGAGGCATTTAACAGGCATCTAAAAACTTCAGCATCTGTTCTAAACTATTTGTCTAGGTGCCTTCTGTGGTCAGTGAAAGACAAGAGCACCCCTAGAGGGCAAATCCATCTACAGGTGGCGATGCTGGCTGCGATACATGAGGTGACTCTCACTATTGACTACTGGTACATCAGAGAGGGCACATATGCAGAGGTGCTTGTAGATTGCCAGTGTTGGGTGAGGCGCTGGAAAAGTGATATCCTGGAAACACACCTCACAACCATCCTGCTCCTGCTGAGTGTGAGAAGATGGAGCAACTGGAGCCTGACACCTTGCTGCTGGAACCCTTACCCCGGGCAGCCACGGGGGTCGCGGGGATCCTGGCGTGTGGCCGCTCCAACACACAGCGGGTGGCAGAGGCTGATGGGAAGGCTGTGTGCGAGGGGAGGGGGGAGAGAGGAGGAGGTGGCTTCCTCCTCCTGACGCCATTTCCGAGGGGCTGAGATATATAAATGAGCCGGTTGCTGCAGTGCCCCATCTGGGATCTTCAGCCAGGGCACTGGCGTAGACACGCACGGTGCTGGTCTCCCCCCGACACCTCGCCTGGACCCCCCACGCCAGCGACAGACTCACCCTCTGCCCCTGTCTCCCTCCCTCCATCCCGCCAGCACCATGAGCCGCCCAGGACTGCTCGCCGTCCTGCTCCTGGCCGTGCCGGGTAAGTGGGGCTGGGCTGGGGTCCGTGTCCGCCCCGCTCCCGGGACCCTCGGACAGCGCTGCCCCCGCCCAGCTCCGTTCCCGCCGCGGCCCTTCAGCACCTCGGACAGAGACCGCCCCGACCCCCCTTCAGCACCACGGACAGCGGCCGCCGCAAGGTCACTGCCCGAGGGCCGCGCCGAGCCCTTGCCTGTCCCGCGGGCCGGGGCCCCCGGGCACTGCCAGCCTAGGGACCTTCCCTTCCCCTTCCCCTTCCCCTTCCCCTTCCCCTTCCCCTTCCCCTTCCCCTTCCCCTTCCCCTTCCCCTCCCCTTCCCTTCTCTTCCCTTGCCTCTCCCCAGGGAAGGCTGAGAGGGGCACAATGCACACGTCCAGCTGCTGCACCCAAGGACCACTTCCACCAGAGCGAGATGCCCCTCTTCTCCACTCCCATTTTCAGCAGGATAGGATTTCTCTGCTTGTCTCCCAGTGGAGGTGAATAACAAGCTCTCTTTTTTTGCCCTCCCCTCATTTTACAGCCATCTCCCTTCCCGTGACAAACGACATGAATAAAGGGGACACTAAGGTAAGGATGGGCCTGTAGTGGAAGGGGCAAGTGAAGTTGAAGGATGTGATGTTTAACCTCCACCTAGCTGGCTGGCTTTTGGCTACCCCTGCTGAAATGCCCTGTAGGAAGTGCCAGGGATTTGCATGAGATCCCTACAGCAGGATCCATCTGCCCCCGCTCCCTCCCTACTAGGATTTACCCTTTGTGCATCCACTTCTGGGCACCTAGGCAGGAGGGAAGTCCCTCAGGATGTACCAGAGGGACCAAACAAGCTTGTCTGGAGAATGGTGAGGCTGGGGATGGAGGTTGGGTATAACCCTCCCCAGTCCTCCTACTTTCAGCTTTTCAAAGCTCCCAACAGGARGTGACTCAGGGGAGAGTGGGGGGAGATGTGGTTCAGGAAAGGGCATCACTGGAACTGTGTGTGTTGGGGGTGTGTATACATCTGTGTTTGTATGTGTGTGGTTTGTTACTTAAACATGCATGTTCCTGAAAAATAGGCAACTGGCTACTTACAGATTGCTAATCTGTCCTCAGCTACTGCTCAGCTTGTCTGGATGTCTACAAGCAGTGCAGGACTTGGCTGAGCTCTCCAGCCTTCTTTTATAGGCTTCTGTGCATACATCCGTGTCATACCTCTGTGACATTCATAGCTGCACTTCACAAGCATGTGCACTCCCAACGGGCTTTTGGCACTTTTGGGTAGGTGTGTTTGCCTGTGTTGATCTGTGACAGACCTCCCCTTCCTGATATTATAATGCCTATAGTCTTTCAGATGAGCTGATCTTTTAGCTGCCCAGGTTAAGATTTCTACAGAAATCAATGTCCAGAAAGGAAACACCAGCCTTTTCCCTGCTACTTCTTGAATGTCTTTGTTTCCTGAAATCTTCTAGCCACATAATGTTTTTCTCCAGGCAGCAGTAGGGGAGGGCACATTCATGTCACCCTCAGCCACAGGCTCCGTTGTACAGTGTCTCCGCTTGTTGTTACCTACAGGGCAAGTGCCATGAGATATGCTTCCCTGTGTCCTGTCAGATGTGCCTGGGCCTGGAGAGCTGTTGCTTTGTTAAGACCTTTAGCCTGCTTAGCCCTTGCTGGGGCTGAGCCATGAGCTGTGAGCCACTGCGTGCTTGCTTCAGGCTGTGTGCTGCTAACTGAGAAAGGGGACTGAGGGCAAGCACTTGTCCCTTCAACTGGCCATGCCAGAGTGGGATGCTCATTGGGCATCTGGTGGGACAATCTATTAATTCCACAATTTTCCTTGTGAGATCTATTCCCCAATATGTTTTATGTGTAAAACATGGCACTTCCCAGCAAGCCACATTTAGCTTTTGTGGAAGCTGGTGCAACTCCATGGGAATGCTTCCACCGAGGAAGGATTGTCTCCCAAGCCTGTCCCCTCCCTGGGTACTGCACTGACACAGGCTCTAGCTGAGAGCAAAATCAGACCACACCTTTGTTTTGATTTTTGCTGCAACTGGAAGGAGCCATTAGGGCTTTTCTGCCTTCACTGCCCTCTGAGACACAGCATTTCAGTGAAGGAAGTCCTGGTCTCACGGGACAGATCAGGGCAGGGATATCATTACGTGGGTACAGCAGTGAGCACCACAGCTCTTCCTACACACCATGCTGCTCTAGACGTGCTCTGTGCCACCAGCATTTGTGGGTGGCTCAGGGCTGTGAAATGGGTAGTCAGCATCTGCAGGCCTTTCCTGAGCAGCTTATCAGACTTCCCTTACACCAAGGGCTTTCCACAGGGAGCTGAACACGACCAAAATGTTTACAGTATCTCTGGTGTTTGCCCACTCTTGTGCTCGAAGGACACTATTTCCCACTTACAAGCATACATTTCAGAAGGGCCTGAGCACAGCTGAGCTCAAAAGTAGTGAAGTCTATCCTTGTAAGGACCTGATCCTTTGGAGATTTCTGTGTAGGGACAGCATGAGCAGCTCTTAAGGATCTAGTTACATGCTCACGGTTAGAGGATAGCTATGGCAAAATTCCAGTCTGAGTTTCTGCATTGGATTAATTACATTCATTTCAAAAGGATCTCCTCCATTTCCTGTTGCAGTCTGTTATTTCATGACCTTGTGAAGTCTCACTCTGCAGGACTTGCTCTTACAAAAAGTCAAGGAGAGTGTTGTGGAATGACTGCACTCTTCATTTCATTATGTTACAAAGTTCCTCCACAGAGTTGGCCTTATTTCTGTGGTGACTGATGTGTTTCTTTGTGTTCAGACAAAGACCTTAAATCAGCTTAGAAGTCTTCAAAAAGCTTGTACAGAGTGTTTCATTGGAGCAGGTTCTTATTTCTCATGCTGAGAAAGTCCTTACTTCTGAAGCTGCATCGAATACAGCTGAAATAAGTGGCTCCAGAGGTTGGGAAACATGGGAGGGAAGTATCAGAATCTGGGTTTTTTTCTATTTAATGGTAGAATGAAGTGACTCAAAGTCATCTAAAATCAATATTAATGGATTGCTTGTGGTATAGGAGAATGATACCAGGGAAATTTCCCTGCTTTCTTTTTCTTARATCTTTCCTATAACATTTTTAATCCAGCAGGCAATCCCCTCAAACTGTGTAAATAGTTAAGAGTTCAGCATTTTATGGCTGTGATCTGCAAAAGCAGAATTCTCCCCTTACACAGGGTGAAAATTTGCCCATTCCGGCTGGTCGATGAATATATATCCAATTGCTTGAACAAGCAACGTTGTCGATGACTGGGAATTGCTGACTTGTGTTTAATTTCTACTGCAGCCGCAGTGCTTTGCTCTCCTGAGAATGGCACCTTGTGACGGAGGTCAGGACTCTTAGGGCTGCCTGCAGAAATTATTAGAAGAAAGAGGTTCAGTGAGTGAATTTTTTGCCCCCAAGGCTTACTTGTATCCTTTTTTTCAATTTAGCCTCTTTTTTTCCACAGGCAGTAGTGAGCCCTGCATACTTTCTGGGCTGCTTTATAAATAATCAGCCTTTTGAACTAAGCAGCCTGATTCCTGCACTACTAACTGGCACTGGACTGTAGCGAAAGCTGCTTTCTCTCCTGTGTGACCTTTTGGGTCTACCATGACCACACAGCAGGGCTCCAGGTGGTGTGTCTCAGTGCGGTGAGGGTGCCTTCACCCCTGCCAGAGGTACCACCTTGCCTTTGCACCTCTGGCTTTCATTTTCCTACCACACATACAGCACTGGGTGATCCCTTTGGGATGGATCAGTGGTGCTGCAGTTGCATGGGTGAAGAGCTAGGCCTGCAATCTCAGTACAAGTGACAAACAAGATAAATAATGCTTCTCATTTAACACCGAAGAAAAGGGCTGCTGGAAAGGGCAGGCCCAGACTTCATCCTGTCTGGGAAGCTGCCTCAGGCAGTTGCAAATGCTTTGGAGGAAAGTGTGGGAACTTCCTTGCTTCCAGATGACCTGCCTCCGTGAACAGCTCTTCCAGTCTATAATAGATGGCTTGAACACTCAAGCACAAGGTCAAACACTTCTCCAGAGTGTCTTGTCCTTCTCTAGGGCTTGAGATCAGTACTTCTCATCTGTGTTTGAAAGTACAATTTGCCTCACATCACCCTCCCTGCCTGGCTGCAGCCTAATTACAGTGCCCTTCTCAGGGCTCAAATAGCTTGCAAGATTTCAGGGTCACCTGTTGTAGAGCTTGACCACTTGTTGCTCTCTACGACCTCCCACTGAGCCCTTTTATGAGATGCAGGTTGAGATATATTGACTTAAAAGAGGATGATTTTGAGCTCTCTATGTATATATCCAGATGTCCTTTAATCTCCTGATGTGCCCAGCCTTTGGGATGGGCTGGAGCGTGAGATCCTCAGCTGAAGTGTGCGTCATGTTGAAGAAGCTCTTTCCACTGCCATGGGCCATTTGCTCACTTCTCAGTTTCGGGAGGTACCTTCTGTTCCTGCATTAGGTAAAACAGGAACTGAACATTCAGTTCTGGCTCGACCAGAAAAGCAAGAAGATCTGTGCCATCATCTGCTGTGTTTTAGCCTTGGTAACAAATAGATTTAGGAAAAAAAGACAATAAAGCAGTGCTTTAATTTGTATTTTTGTCTCTTTCTAGGTGATGAAGTGCATTGTAGAGGTCATCTCTGATACTTTATCGAAGCCAAACCCCCTGCCGATCAGCGAGGAATGCCTAGAAACACTCAGAGGAGGTACAGGCTCAGATTTAACACTGGGTATCAGCAAGAGCAGACCTGGCAGAGACACAAGCAGGGGCTGGTCCTGCCCTGACGCATGCTCTAGCACCTGACAAGGGGTCCCTGACACACTCACCTTCCTTGTGGTCACCCCACCAGGCTGCACCAGGCCCCAGAAGCAGGGACGGAGCCGCTGCTCGGCCCAGGCCATGCATCATGCTGGCACCACAGCCGGGGGAGGTGCTGGGTGACGTGAAGCTGCCTGGTTTTCATGGGACCTTCCTGTTATCTTAACCACACAGTTAAAAGATGTGGCAGCAAATCAGGCCAAGGGAGAGAAAAGAGTAAACGAAGAGGGAGGTGGCATTTGGGGTTGTTTTTCATTTCCTGAGGGTGGGAGGAGGTTGTCTTTGACCACCTTCTGTACCAAGTCTCCTCTATTGCAGATGAACGAATCATTTCTATCCTTCGCCACCAAAATTTATTGAAGGAACTTCAGGAAATTGCGGCTCAAGGTACAGTTTCATTACAGTTATTTGGGAAGAGGGGTTTCATCTGTTGTAGCCCTTTCCACAGTTTTGTTGTTTGGGGGTTTTTGTATTTTACCTTAATTTGACATATAAATCTGCCCTAGGAAATCTAGTTCCAGGACTTCCAGTAGAGACTGGGACAGGAATTTTGCTTATAATAACTCCAGTATGCACCTGATGATTTAAATGACTGTCAATGTAACTTGGTGGCAAGGCAGAGTATAGGCATTTTGGGGTGGGAGAACCCTAAAAGGAAATACTGTAATTTAATTCAACAAATAACCGCCAGCTCCCAAGCTAGAATGAAAGACAAGAAAACCTTCACTGTTTGTGCAGCTGGAGTCTAGCACTAAACCCAGGTGTGGCAGAAGGGAAGCCTCACTGAGCATCGAGCAGTACTTGCACCTAAAAGATCCCAATGAAAGCCCCCAATGGGGATTTTCCTGTTGCCTTCCTTAGGTTGAATGCAAGTTCCTTTGGTTTGAAGAGTTGTGGGCAGCTCACCACTTGTCAATGTGGGAGCAGCAGCAGCACAGAGCTGTACAAAGGGGTGTGCAGGGCGGGAAAGGGCTATTCTCAGGTGCCCAGGTCCCCAGAGCTGGTGTGCAGGTCCCAGGCAAGGCTACTTCAAAGCTGGTGCAGGTCCCTCTGCACAGGTGGCCCAGGCTGCAGGAGAGCCTTCCCTCCTCCTTCTCCTTGGGGCAACCCAGATGGCAGCCCTCCCTCGCCAGGATGTCCCTGTGCCCTGCTCCTGTGTGGCACTACTGCCAGGGATGGCTGGGAGACAGTGCCACCAAACTGCTTTCAGAGCAGGGAAGCCACAGAGGCAACAGGGAGAAGGGAGAGCGAAAATTCAGGAAGTGAAGATTAGGAGAGAGCCCCATGCAGCTCCCAAAGCAATAGTTTGGTCACTGCCTAAATCCCACTGGTGGAGGGGCCAGCAAGGCAGTGACCCCAGACAGGCTCCGTGGATGCTCTGATGATCCAGAAGAAAGAAACCTGGGCCTTTTCAGTGCACTGGCATGCTGCTGCCCAGGCACACCAGGGTTGTGAGGGGCAGCGCTCAGCTATCAGACAGGCCATTCCATACAGCATGGAGTCCACGTGAAGGGACTTGTTTCACAGAGGTGCATCTTGCTCCACTCTTTCCTTGGCTTGAGCCCATGACACCATTTTGTCCTGGGGTAACATGAGCTCTAATCTACAGATCACAGTGACTGGGGATGGGAGAGCCATGTAACCCAAGGGAAAAGCGAAGGTATTTATCTTGGTCTCCTCTGTGCTGGCTGCAGCTGGTCCTGCTCAGGCTGGAGAGCCTACACCATCCAGCTCTGCCCCGTTTAGGGCTAGAGAGGACCAGGCTGGCAGTGTTGGCTTTTGCCTTTGCATTAAGGCACAGAAGCAGGGCGTAAGCTGGGTTAGACAGGGCTTGCTTGGCTTGCAGTTCCCATGGGATCGGGCTGCCTGGGGAGCACTGGTTGCCAGGACAGCTGTGCTCTGACCTCCAGCTTGTGCTGCCTTCAGACAACACTTTCTCCAGTGTGTTGCCTTCGTTGAGCTGGCTCCGTAATCCCAGAGGCTAAGGTGTGGGGTCCTGGGGCCCTGGACCATCCCCGGAACGGGAATGAATGCTGCTCCTCCCTCCCGGGGAGTGGTGGGAGGGCAGCACCCAGGGAGAGGGGCCCCCACAACCAGGCGGGAGGGCACAGGGCTCTCAGTGCTCACCCCAAAAGAGGTACGTGGGCAGCATCTGGAAGGAGGCAGTTTTTATCCTTCAGTACTCTTATGCTTAAGTCATTTGTTGGCCTCGTGCTGCAGTTCAGCATCTCTTATTCCCTAGCTCTCCATCAATATTAGTTTTCCTAGCAACCCTACTTCTCTGTTTGTTTAGAAACCTTTTTCTTTCCTGCAGATGATGTTTTTGATGGTGGCTTTGTTACTGCAGTTGATTCACATATCCTCCAGTCTCACTTCTCCTCACAGCTCCCCTTTGGCAGATTTGTCCATTGTAGAAAATATGCATATAATTATAAAGGGCACAGAACTACTTTCCTACCTCTACTTTCTGAAAYGCAGGACGGGCTGTTGCCTTTCTCTACTTTTTGTTACTTGATGCAGGTGCCAATGAGAGAACTCAGCAGCAGAAGAAAAACAGCGGCTTCGAAGATGAACTTTCCGAAGTCCTTGAAAGTCAGAATGACAAGAACAAGCAGAGAGGTCAGTGTCAGCCTCCCCCCCAGGAAATCCAGGTCAGGCTGTAAACAAGGATGTTCTTTCTAACAGCCTTGATATGTCCATCTGCTTCTCATTTAGGCATCATTGATGCTGCCGCTGACACACACAAGCAACCCAGTGTTTGCTTTGTTTTTACTTTCCAGCTTAAACAACATGTAATTTCTGAGCTACAGTAATTGGTGATGGTCAAGTTACCAAACTGATACTGATCTTTTCCACCCTGCTGCCAACACCATCACTCACTTCTAATGCTTAAAATGAGTCACAGCCAGGGAATTCCGGAACTGAAAGACTCAGTGATATAGGCAACAGCGATCTGGGTCTGCTCCTGCCACCCTTGTTTCCAGGCATCCAAGATATTAGGTTATGGGTCTCTGAAGGGAAAATTGAACTTGGGATACACACAGTGCACACACCCACACAAAACACCTGCGTCTTGGAAAGACCAAGTTCAGCTGGGATTTCCCCTTGTCACTATGTTTCTATGGCCTGGCTAGAGACAGGCAATGTAGAGGAAAGGAGGGTTCAGCCCCTTCCCATTTCCACACCGGGGAAAGACGATGCCAATGTGAGGTAAGATGATTTCTCGTCCTCCAGCAGCACCCCTGCAGAGGGTCTCGAGCAAGCTCTGGGGCAAGTGGCTGAGCCACGGCAGCACAGCGATGCCGCGACGTCAGCCCAAAGCTGCCTGAAGCGATGAGGAGCAATGCCCCAGGGGCTGCTGCTGCAGCCAGCATGGCCAAAAGCCAACACAGAGGATGGGTGGCACTCGGTCTCCCTCCCGCCAGGGCAGACCTGAACCTCTTGCTCCAGCAGTGTGGAGACTGAATGAGGATGAAGCATGGCATGTTGGGCCATCCAGGCCTGCAGGCAGCCCAGTGACACCAGCATGGTGTCACTGACTGTCACCAGCTCTGCGTGACCAGCTCTCTGCATCCCCTCACCCCAGCACACTCCTCAGCCCTGCTTGGGGCTGCGCTCGCCTTTCCATACCCATCTGGCTTTTTCCACTGCTCTTTAGCCCCCCATCTTTTCTTTTGCAAAGTGATTTTTATGGCTAATTATGTGAAAAGAGGCCAGTCTCTGACATGAGCAAGAGGAAATACCCAGCCCACATTAAGCTCCTGCTGAGTAGCTGCTTTGCAGAAGCAGAGCCAGCCCCCCCTCCCTCCGGCTTGCCCGCAAACAGTGCCGGCTCCCTCTTCAACCTGGTGAGAGGAATAAGGATCTGATGTCAGCACAGCACTCAGAGCAGGGAGAGCTGTGCAAGTGCCGTATTACACTCCTAAATCATTTCATTTTACATGCGATCTGGTTTCATGCGGGACAAGTTTGTTGCTGGCATCTCAAGAGATGGTGATGAGGACCATGCCGCAGCAAAGCACTTCGGCATATGTTTAACTTCAGCCTTGCGAGTCTCTCCAGGAGAGCAGGCACCAGTGAGAGCACCGGCTTGCTTGAACGCAAGCATATGTTGAAGTGACTTGCCAAAGGATTCATGGGCTGGTTAAGCAGATTGCTGAGCGGGGCTGAAGCTCCCTAAGAAACGCACGGGCTTCGCTGTTTGTGAAATGAGCTCTCAGGAGAGGTGTTGCTTCTTGCTCCTCCCTCTGCAGATGCGGCAGGGGAGCGCCCTGAAGAGGAGCAGCCCACGGGGTCCCTGGCTGAGCTGGCAGCACAGAAAACCCAGCAAAATGAAGATTCAAGAGAGAAGGGAAAAAACAGCCTGGAGGAGAGGGACCCCAGGCCACGGGATGCTGACCCCGGTGAGAAGGAGGATCAGGAGGAAGCAGAGAGCAACGAGATCAGGGACACAGAGGACGCCCAGCAAGACAAAGCTTTGGACAACCACATCAGCAAAGTCTTCAGCGAGGATGAGCAGCAGCAGCGAGGGGATGAAAAGGAGGAGCCCAGGGGCCCCAGGGACAGCCTGGAGCTTGAGGACGAGGGAGAGCAGCCATCCAGGCAGGGCCAGGAGCAGAGCAAGGAAGTGGCAGGGGAACGTGTGGAGCGGGAGGATGACGGAGGAGATGATGCTGCAGAGGAAGACCCTGTCGAAACAGAGAGGTCACTTGATTTGGCTGAGGAGGACGAGGAGGCTGAGGAGATGCAGGGAGATGACAGTACGTATCCCAGACGACTGCACTGATACCTACCCAGGGTGAGCCGAGAGAACTGAGACAGACGGATAAGAGGCTTTAAAGCCTAAAAGTTCAGGCAGGTGCTTACTGGGTTTACAGAAATACCCCTGCCAACAGCCACCCACACACCCCTGCAAGCACCCAACCACATGGGCCCAGGCACAGCAGGTAACACAGGCCCGGCAGCTGCCTCGCTGCCTGCTGCTCAATTTTCATAGCACCTGGGGACAACTAATTTCTTTTACTTGAACTTCCTATGTGGTTTTTGACTGCTGCCTCCAAGCCCTGTTACTGACATGGTGATGTGAGAGTGGATATTTCCAGAATCCTGGGAAAATGGGCCTAAGTCAGGAAACCCACCTTGCATCACCCCTGAAGGCTCGGTTCAAAGGTGGAGCATAACCAGGTTAACAGTTGTGTTCACTGTTGTTTTTAACGCTCTTTCAGATAACGACGATACTCTGGGATTTGGCAAAGATGGGCGGAGCTCTGAGGAGGAGGAGGAGGAGGAAGAGCAGCCCCGAGCACTGAGAGGAGGAAGGCACCGCCTGGAGAATGAGGGTATGCAGGGGGAGGAGGACACCTTCCAGCCCAGGGATGCCAAAAGTGAGGAGATGGAGGAGGAGTCCTCCAGGGAGTGGGAAGACTCCAAGAGGTGGAACAAAATGGATGAGCTGGCCAAGCAGCTGACATCAAAGAAGCGCATGGAGGAAAATGATAGTGGGGAAGACCCAGACAGGTCCATGAAAATGGCATTTAGGTCCCACAAGTATGACTTCGGTAGTCCAGAGGAAGATGTGAGGAGGTCATGGAAGCATCACTTGAAGAAGGACAGCAGTGAAGGAGGCTTCCTGCTTGCTCCCATGCCCGAAGAAAAGAAGGATGAGGAAGGCAGCGCTAACAGGAGAACGGAGGTTGGTGTACATAGGCTTAAGAATAAATCCTGCCTGGTTATTACTTGGGAATCCAAACTATGCTTGGAGATGTGGATGGTACCTTGGTGTTACGCAGCCAGCATCGGTTCTCTGTGACATTAAGGAGATACTCGGTGACCTTTAGTCATTCAGCCCTAGGTATTATTGAGGTTTGCACCTGGCTGTGCCTTTGGTTTTTATCCTTGTTTTATCACTAGTGCAAAAACATGCTCTGCCCCAGAGAGTCTTAAAAATGCAACAGGACTTTTGTGCTGGCCTGTGCTGGACATGGTGACCAGAGCTATATCTGGAGCCTGGGGGTGGGTATTGTGTCCCAAAGCCCTTCCAAGTCAAAGGGAATGCTTTCCCTGGCTCAGGAATGGAGTGAGTAGTGTCAGACCTCCTACAGAGGTAAACCAGGGGCACAGCCATGGTGAGAGAGCTGGGGCGTTAGAGTGGAAATGGTTGACAGATATGGGAATACACCTGAGTCAGGCTTCCAAAGTCAAAGACCTCCTTCCCTGGTATCTCATGTGATGCTATGTGGTAGTTCAGCACCTCCCCGGCAGCCAGGAGTGGTGGTCTTGCCTTTGTGCTGAGGCCCAGCTCCAGGCACGGATGTTTATTTGGGATAGTGCAGGGGGCTGGACAGCAGGGCTGGACATGGGCTCTGCGGGTGTTTGCTCTGGGACAAGCCATGATCAGGTGCCTGGGAACAGACTGGGGCAGCAGGTGGCTGAAGCCAGTTTGCTGCAGCTCTCTTGCCTCCAAACTCTTGCCTTAGTTACGCACCAAAACATTGTCCAAAGGTTGCCCATCAGCATCCCCCGCTGAGAGGGCATCTCCAGTCGTGTTGGTTCAAAGCAAAGCCAAACATCTCAGGTCCGACCAGGGATGCAGTGGGTGCCTGCCAAGGAGGTGGGCACCTGCCCCATCTGCCTCCTCACCACCGTCTTCTCATGTCCCAGGTCTCTCCCCCAAGAAGGCTGCTCCCCACCCGCCCCTGCCAGCAGTTCTGGGGTGCACCTTGTCTGCAAGGTGGTAGGCTCAGCCTCCGAATAGGGACTGGGAAGGAGGCTGCTGAGGCTGCAAAACTGCTATGTTTACAGATGCAACAAGACTTTCTGGTTTGTTTTTTTTAAACTAGATCAGGGCCTCTGGGAGTCAGTGGGGAAGCATCAGACCTGGCACCTGGCAGTGAGGGAAGGGAAGGCACAGGTTCTGGCTCTGCCAGAGCAGTTGCCATCTTGTCCCCTCTCCTCACTTCCAGGCCACATGGCCACATGGCTTGGCCAGTGAGGCCAGTGTGGGCACAGCCGGGGGCTGAGAGTGCTGTCCCCTGCACTCACCAGGGCTCAGCCTGCGGGGCTGGGCAGGAGCAAGCCAGGGCACATGGCACAGCACAAGGCAGAGGTTTGGGTCTCACCTCTCCTCTCTTTGGGTGCTGCGGAGGATCTCAGCACAGCGCTATTTTCTCACTTTCTGGGGGCTCCAGATGCAGCCAAAGCTCTCCTCCAGCAAGGCGAGCCTCAGCTGGCTGCTCCCCGACCTGCTTCAAACAAAATGTACTGGAACAGGCGCTGGGGCTCAGTCTGGCTCCCCTGGGCGCTGGCGGGCACCCCGAGCTGCCGGCACACTGCTGTAGCTGGAGCCTTCCCAGGGGCTGAGCCAAGGGCCCTGCGGAGGGGCAGGGTGACTTTTTCCCTGTTCAGGAAAATAGCTCAGGGATGAGTAAAATGACTTTTTTTTACACAGTTTTTTTCACACCAGCCACACGCAGTGCAGGCCAGTGGCTCAGCATCAGCCCGTGCTTGGCTGCTGCAGGCAGCGGTAAGGCTCTGCTCCCTCCACACAGGAGAGGGGCCATCACCTCAGCTCTGCCGACAGGAAAAGGCTCTTTTAGCACCGACAGCCCCAAGTTTGCTCCCACAGAGCCTGCTGCTGCGCTGGGCTAGCGTGTGATCTGCAGCGAGCCCCAGGTGACGGCAGCTGTGAGGGACAGGCAGGGCTGGGGCTGGCAGCAAGACAGGGCCAGTTGCATGTGACCGGAGTTCAGGCAAAGCCACGCAGTTACAAATTTGAGTACCTGCGCTAAATAAAATAGCTTCAGGTGATGGCATAGACATACAAGAGCCACTACAGAAAGGCCACCAAGTGATGGGCAGCTTGAGCCTTTAAACCGATGGCTTCCTCAGTCACTATTTTCCTAAATGGAAAAGCCACTTCTGGTACCGGAGGCACATGCAGACACCCAGCGCAGCACAGGGAGAGGGGACACCGCCGTCCCCTCCACAAGCGGGGCACATGCTGCACTTGCCGCAGGTGGCAGGCACCTGTGCCCATCCTGGTTTGACACCACTGCCTCAACGCAGGCGCCCAATGCTGTTTGGCAGCGCCTGCCCCGGCCCTGGCTCCCCAGCAGCCATCTCCCTCCAGCCCCATGCTCTGGAGGGAGAGACCCGCCGGGGGCTGCCCTGCCCAGCAGCAGGGCTGGGGAAGAATGGTGGCTGCATGTCTTGTCCCCATCACCAGCTGCAGTGATTCAACATTAGGACAGGACTAATTACTGTTGCGCACAGACATCTGTCCAGAGGAGCAAATACAGGAGTGGGCTGAGGTGATGGGGCAAGACGTGGCTGTGGCTTGTGCCACCCCTGGCAGCTAGCCCCAGGCAAGGCTTTCCGTAGCTCTGGGGGGGGTGAGGGCTGCCCACCCGCAGCCACTGATGCGTGTCCCGGGCTTTCATTGCAGGACCAGGAGCTGGAGAGCCTGGCCGCCATTGAGGCTGAGCTGGAGCGCGTCGCCCACAAGCTGCATGAGCTGAGGCGAGGCTGAGGGCCCCAGCCCTCCGCGCGCAGGTGAAAGCCACCGCCGCTGCCCTCCTCCCTCCCCACCGCATTTTCATTTCCTGATTTAAAAGCAATTAAGCCGGAGCAGAAGCATCATGCCTAGGAAACCGACCTCGCTAGTGCCCAGGCCTGCCTCCCTCACCATAGTGTTGTGCCCATCGCTGCTTCTTCACCTCACGCTCCCCTGTTCACACGGATGCTCACCCGCCCGTCTGGGCACCAGTGGGCGCGAAGCGCAACCTACATGTATATTTTCTGTCTGGGTGGGGGTTTTTTCCCTCTTTTTTTTAAAAGACAAGACAGCTTTCTAGAAAGTTCTCCTTCCACCGGTAGTTTCACTGGGTAAAAAACTGCAATAACTTGTTATCTTTTGATTAAAAGCTGAGAACTCTGACTGTAATATATTCTATATAAAAAAATTATCTAAGGAAAAATAAAACTGCAGTGGGTTCCTTCCTTTGTTTTGGCAGCTTCAGTCTCGGTCGTCAGCACGCTGCAGGGCTTGTACGGTCCCGGCGGAGAGGAGGGGGAATGGAGGCCTCCCCTCACCACAGACACATTGCGATGGCATTTCCCTCCTTACACAGGCTCCAACACTGCTGCCCGCTGAGGCCCGGCGTCGAGGACACCTCCCTGAAGTCCCTAGCACTGCAGGGCTCTCCCTGCCCGGCCAGGGCCCGGCAGTGCCATACAGCCCAGCCCCTGCGCTGGGTGTCCCGGCTGCTTCTGTGAGATATGGGCCACATCCACAGTTCATCGATGAACAGGGGATTGACCAGAGAGAAAACAGTTTAGAAGTTTAAACACTGGGGCAATACTTCACCAAGTCAAGCTATTTGGACAATGCACAAGTGGGTTAAAAAAAAAAACCATAACAAATAGGCTAGTCACGAGGAAAACTACTGGTCTCTGTTCCCCCAGAGGTGAAGGCTGGTCCTGAGGGGACGCCCCTCCTCTGTGTTGGCTCACAGGAGCCGTGGTGGCCTGCTGGCACAGCGCTAACAGGCAGAACCTTCCCCATCCTTTGGGCTTCAGGCCACATGCCAGCTGGAGGACCAGGTGGTGCCCGGGCTGGGGAAGCTTGCCCCAAAAGTCTCTGAACACCGATCATAAGATTTTAGACTTTCTATGTGTATTGGCAGGAGAGGAAAAGAGCATCGTAGTGCCAGGGCTGTATCCCACCCCCCAGTTCGAAGCTCAGTTGTCTCCCATCACCTGCAGGCCACAGAACAGCTGAGATGCTCAGGGAACAGCTGCCAGGCTTTGAACTCGACATATTCCTTTATTCTCTAAAAACATCAGCACTGTTGGCCCGTAGAGTGAATTGCACTGGAGGTGGGCAYGCAGGGTCCCTTTGGCGCAGGAAGCGCTGGGTGTCCAGAGCTGTCCTCCACCCACCAGGTGAGCTTCCCCAGGGAGGGGTGGAGGAGCTGCTGAGTGGGCAGCGCCCCTTGCCCCCAGCCCTGGGCAGCCACACAGGACAGGAGGAGGCAGCGAGGCCAAGGCACAGCCCGAAAGCTGCCCTGGCACAGGGCGCAAGCCAGGACAAGGCACAGGGCGAGAGCCTGGCTGGGGAAAGTGCACCGGAGTGAGGTGCGAGTTTCCCAACCCCATCCTGAGGAGATCACACTCTCATTAACCTCAGGGAAACGCGCATAGGAACAGAAGTGAAACCAAAGCTGTTCCACAGAAACAGTACTAAAATGTCAGTTATTAGGGAATTAATCAGCTGTAAAAGTCACATTTTACATACTGATCTTGGTTTAAATTTTATTTTGAATATCGTATTTAGTTTCTCCTTTTTTTTTTTGTGGCAGAGTCTCTGCCGGTAGCATCACCAATACAACCCCTGGCAAACTCAGGTCTGTGTGTCACAATAAATTCACAGAAACCCTCAGCCACCCACCCCACCCCCACCAAAACAAAAAAACCCAAACCAAAAAACCAACCCCAAACCCAAGAAACCAAACAACCCACCATAGAAACACAGCCATCTCCAAAGGAGTTAGATAAGTTTTTCCACAAAGGATGGCAGCAGCAGACAGAACTTGTCTATTGCTGCTGCAAAATCAGCAAGAGGAAAAATAATGTTACTTGATGGAGCAACTATAAATACTGTCTTAACTGGATATTCAAGTAATCACTAACATTTGGGACCCAAGGACTTTCTTCAAAGGGAAGGATGGAGTTCAAGGCCTGAGCACTGGGCCTGGGCAGATGCCTCACCAGCTGGTAAATGCTGGCCCTCCGACTGGCCGTACCTCTGCTCTACGGTATCTCTCAACTCACCACTGCAGGGCTTGGCCTTGGGGCTGACACCAAGTGCTGATCCTCAGGCAGTGTCTGCGTAAGTGCCCTTGCTGAGAGTGCTTGTTGCTTAGCAAAATTTAATGCTGCTGGACGAGATATCGATCTTTCTTGCACTAGCCAAAATAGGGCTCTGATTAAAAATCCTGCTAGGTTTCGAGAAATCAAGGATTCCCTATCCAGCGTGATGAAGGAAGAATCAGCCCAGAGGCCTACGCTAGGAATAAATGCTTAAGTACAGCAGTAGCCTAAATCCCAGTGATGTTTAGCTGTGTTATATGGTAGGATAAAAATAGCCGACTTCCCACTAGTGTTAGCAGAGAAATCAAATCAAATCTTGCTGGTACAAGGAGGTCCAAAGTAACTGCAAACAACTGCACTGGGGAAGGATGTGAAAACCACATTCTCAGGGAAACCGGCTTCCCCCAATGAGCTGCTCACCTCACTGCCCTAACTGCTCATAAAGAGAAAGCAAAGTAGAACTTGTTATAAGGCATTTATTTTCATTACGTGTTGGAAAGGGACAATTCTGTCTTCAAAACAATTACAGAGATAATGCCACAATACCTACTGCATATTGCTTTACTGCTGAAACCAAAACATTATCCAAAACAGGTGCTTGGCAAATGAAAAGAAAATGAATATATTACCATTGAAATCAATGCTGTTAGATGAAAGCACCATCTTCATTGTCAGATCTGATCAGTCATGCAACTGAAGACGCCAAATAGCAAGTATTTTTGGTTTTAACAGTAAGCCATGATCTTTTAAGGGTTTATATAATTCTATACAAATTTAAGTACAAAGTGGGAATTATGTTTCAGAAATCATAGTGAACCAGGCTGAAGCAAATCACAAGACACACTTGTTAACACTATACAGCTGGATTTGAACACAGGTATTGATGAACTTGCAAAACCTAGCACACACACAAAATGGTCCCCAAGATTCAGCCATGCTTAGGTGGGGAGCAATGCTGGAGAGTGAAGGAGAATATCCAACACTATTCACACCCGGAGGGCCAGTTTTCTCAAAATTGTTGGGATCCCAAGGAATTGTTGTTACTCCATTTTAAGAATGACTGCATTTTAGTATGTGGTTCTCTCAAGGGTATACATAAGCTGTATCAAATACTGAATCAGAAATAAATAATAAAAGATACATCTAATACATCTTTTATTTTTAATTTTTTTTTACAGCACTGACTTTACAAGAGGATAAACAACTCATTTTTGGGGGCTGCTAACATCTGAAACAAAGAAGTCACTATTTTATACTCAACATATACTCAACCTTTTAATAACTTTATATATGTATATATGACTTTTCACACAAAAAATGTTAAAATAATTTATATCTAAAAACTACTGTGTAAAGAACAACTGAGGAAATAAAATGTGGGTTTCCTTAAAAAGGATGGAAGAGGAAGACCTGATTTTCATGAACTCCTTTCGCTGTTTCAGCTATTTCTGGAGTTTCAGGAGATTTCCAGGCCATCAACAAAAACTTCCCAACACATCGGGAACCCTCTGCAAACTCATGGCACGCTGGGCAAGGTCACCTTAATGAGCTCATATGGCCCACAGGCATCTGCTAGCATCAGCCCCAGTGGATTCATGGTAAGAAAGGTGGAGAGAAAGAAAACATGTCCCCAGACTGCTATTAAAAAACATAGAGTGAAATTCTGGAACACTGGTATCACAATGTCCACTGGCCAGGATTTTACTCCCAAACCCTACCTCTCCTCACCCTCCTTCTGCATCACAGATACAGGATGTTTTCTTACAGTGGGTTTTTTATTTCCACAGGAAAACTGCCCCAGCAGCAGGGGTGGACCAGACCCCCACAGCCACCTGCATGCACACAGCAAGGATGATTCCCTTTGCTTGCCACAGATGCTACTGTGCTTGTGTTGCTGAGGAATCTCTCTAACATCTCCATTTATACCTGGATCCTCTCAAATTTCAACCATCTTTAATAATTTTTGTGGCCATGTAAACATGACAGAATCCATGGAGGATCTGAAACACATCCAGTCAAAAGCTCAAGTGTTGATGGCCTGGATCCACACAGAGTGAACGGGGAAAAGAAAGGTAGTGAAGATGTGGAAAGTACTTTTCTGGACGTTACATTCCTCTGAAATAGATATTAAAGCAACATTACAAATAAAATCAGCAATGTGATCTGCAACGGCGTGTCCATTTATCTATGAAAGCGAGAGGAGATGATATTAAAGGAAATATTTTAATCTACACAAAGCATTTTCACATACTCCTAATTACAAAACACACAGTTGCAACGCTATAAAGTAATTGTATACTGAATACAAAAATCATACATCTCTTAATAAAAAGGAGAGAGGAAAAGAAAATTAGCAGGGTAATGCAAGTGAACTCCTGCAAGTGTGCACATGGGGAGACTGCTACAAACTCAAAACAGACTGTATTCACTAAAAAACCAAAATCCAAGATTTTCTGCACAGCTGTGGAAGGCAAGGCTGCAAGCTAGTGTGAAAAAGCCTGACTCACTTGTCACTGCTGCCACGCAAAGACTTCGGGAAACCAGTGTTAGTCTAAGAACTGATAAGCCTGGATTTTTTTTCATTGGATGGAAACAACAGAAGCATTTTTCCTTTGTTTCGCTCCTTTTTGCCAGCCAATTCAAACACCTCTGGCCCCATTTATTCTGTTGCCTTTAGACTGTATTCTGCCTCTGTTATCCACCCACTACCCCACCTGGTTGTCACCTGGCTGGATACAGCCTGCAGTTGATCTGGAGAACTTGAGGCTTTATCTTGAGCAATCCTCATTACCTCATGAAGCCTCAAGGTCAGGTTCTTAATTTGTACTCATCTATAACGAAAACAAATTAAACTGGTGGTTTTCCATCCGAGCAACCTGCTGCGGACCTCCTCTGCACAAACATTCCCACATTGAGGATGGAGATCTTTAAACAGCTTTATCACTCCAACAGTCTGAATAGTATTAATAAAAATAGTGCATCCTATCTACTGACCAGCCCGGTCAATCGTCTCCTACAGCACAAAGGCTGAATAACCAGACGTGTGGTTAACCAAAGGCAAAACAGCATCAGCCCAGTGGTAGTTCTGCGTTACACAAACCACAAGTGTCARCACCGATGTTCCTAGTTAGGCTGCATTTCTGCAGTTGGTTTTCACATAATGATCAGGATGTTCTGGTACAGTCATTACAAACCGAAGCATAACGCGGCAAAGACAGCTGGGGGGGGGAGGAGGATGGCGATGGCTTTACATCACAGGCAGTAGTAATACCACTCAAGTTCTCTTCAACAGGGAAAAATCTTCACCTATGGAAGCCGATTACATAATTACAGTGGAAACCAGAGTCCCATCTCCTCCATCACGCTGACACAAAACCTGGAGAAATTCCAGTCAAGCTGATGGTGTTCTTGTGGATTTCTAACAGTGAAACAGAACAGAAGTAGATCCCTAAGAAGCTAACTGGTGACCATGTAATTTTAATATAATTGCTCCCATCAACACAGCCAAATAATAGCCATGCCTCTGAAAACACAGCAGAACCTTTTCTAACCCACAATAACAGAATTCAAACAGACATTATGGAAAATCTCCCTCAGATTGTCTGCAATTTTAAGAGCAAGGGCATTCTGGTATGGTCTAGTATGACTAGACTCCTCTACTTTTACAAAAAAAGACAAAACTACAGAACATTAACTAACTTACTGTGAAACTTATCTTAAATCAAAACTATCCTGAACTTACCAAACGAGGCAGCAATTCAGAAAAGCACTTTAGCACAGGCTTAATAACATACGCATACTCGAATGTTTTGCAATAATGTAATTGTATGTCTGGATACTTGGTAATTTACAGTTTTGGCTTTTAAAAGTTGGTCTCCCAATTTGCCCCTGTGATCTAGCAACATTCTAGTATATGAGCCATAACAATAATTTCTGCAAGGAAATATAGTAGTACAGCAATCGCATGGTAATTTATGTGAAAACTCTATTGTAATGCCACATCACAACAGGTACCTGCATATCTGCACCTGGTAAATTAAAGTGATACTGATACATTTGATAAATAAAAAATAAATTACAGACTATGGGAAAAATGTCACTGATCACACCAATGACCTAAACTTGTTTTCTAATTACTGCCAAGGTCTGGAGTAATATTTAGATATAGTATTTCTGCAAGCCTTCAGAGAATTACAAAATAAACTTCTAACAATCATTTGTAAACAAGTTTAAAATGCACAATTATATTTCAGTAGTTTATTTTGGAGAAATAAAGCAGTGCAAAATAGGCCAACCAAAATTCAGAAGGCAGCCAGGAAAATAAAATTCTTATTCGATGTTCTAACTAGGAAACAGCATACAGACATTTCCATTGGATCCAACACTCAGATTCATGTAAACATACTTAGTTTGAAAGGTCTTGAGTTACTAACCCAGTTTTAACATCATTGCTTCTTCCCCACCACCCAATTAAAAAAACAAAAACCAAAAAACCAAAAAAACCCCAAGCCATTGTAATAAAGGGAGCAAAAGGCAAGTCTACAAACACTCCACCAGCTGGTTACAAGAAAGTACCATACAAAAATATGCACTGGCAAGTTCCTTCCTGAGGGTATCTTTTGTTACACATGTAACATAAAAACACTTTTTATTTTAAACAAACGAAAACAAACCCCAAATTGTAGATGTCAATTTTATTTCAGTCATGGCTTTATGAAAGGTTTGGTCTATCATGAATACTTTTATAAACCCTTACCTATGCACATCTGACTCACTCACACCACGACCACCCGAGACCTGCGAGCTGCATACAACGCGGGATCCAGCAGCCTCAAAGCAAACAAGGGTTGTGAAACATGCCCAGCTCAGAACTGATCTGCAGTAGTCAAGGAAGTTGGCTGCATTTATGTGCACCCTGGAATTTGACAGATACCACACTCATAAGGTCCTTCCAGTCCCTACAGAAATATCTTAAAGTTAGTAACCCCTCCAAAGGTGGAATAATCTCTTGTGTAAATCATCCTCGAAAATCCGATCCCGGCTACAGGAAATTCCCAAGAATGGCATTTTGGGAACAAACCCAATCTCTCCTAAGGAAAAACCATTGTTTACACAAAAGAATTGCTACACAATACTCTTCAAAACTTTTTCCCCTCCAGGACTGCTACCATCAGGTAGGGTGGTGACATCTTTTACACAGTTTACTCCTCTCTCCATGGTCTACCTGGGCTTTAAGCTCTAGATCCTTTCCTTTTGAGTAGATATCTAACACATGGTACTAACCAAACTGATACTAAATGCTGCAGTGATGGATGCTTTACGAATACCTGCTAGAGAAAGACAGAAATTCCCTTATCTGCAAGCTAGGAGCTTAACTAAGGAAATTTTCTTAACACCACCCCTCTTAAACGTATTTTAGGGCTTATATAGGGAAGGGAAGGCCACTCTGTCTACCAAAATAGTGTCTCCATTCTCGGCACTGACAGACTTGGATATTTCCAGTTTAGTGTTCAGAATCAGCAAAAGTTGCAGGAATTGTCAAAAGCAGAAGATGCTGCCATGCTAAAAGATGCAACAGAGGGTGAACACTGTAGGCTTACTGCGTATCTCAAGAGATACAAATTGGCTGTACTATAGTTTACAAATAGTATAAAGCACAATTGTAAATTACCATATGGCCTCATCTGGCAGCTTGCAACAAAATAATGTGGTCTCTAAGCTAGAGCTGTCATGTACTTCTACCTCAAAGGTACACAATTCTGCTTATATTTAATTTGCAAAAGAAAAAAAAATGCACAGCAGCATGGATCTGTGGAAGGCAGCAACTGTGTTACCCCTTAGGATCTGCAGATCAGGTGTGCTCCAAGGAAAATGCGCAGCTCTGATTGCCAGCCTTTTTGCAAAGCTGTCCCAGAGTCCTCAGAAGTGCAATGGAGGGACAATTAAATTCTCTGCTAAGAGATGAGCTGCTTCCATTAACTCTTCTAGGATTTCACCACTAGCAGATGACTGAAAGGATGACATTTAATCTACTAAATCACTCAACCTAACTATCGGCACCCTGTCTGGATCAGACATGTTGCTGCTGGCAAGCGTGGTTAGAAGCTGCTTTTGACTGAAGCAATGAGGCCCGGGGGAAGAACTGCAAAGCTGGAACCGTGGTGGTCACCTTGGTTCTGCATCCTGAACAACCAGTCTGCTCTGTCCCACTCAAAGTGCCGCGGCTCACAGCAAGCTACCTGTCAACGTCTTGCCTGGTCAACGTTTCAAGAGATTTGGTTCAGTGATATTGAAGTTGTCTTAGCTTTCTTTTGCAATGTACTACCTGGAAAAAGGGAACAGGGAATATTTTAGGCAAAAATGTCTAGCACTGTTACATTCATACACTCCATTTCAACATTATTATCTTCTTGATACCATGAGGTCCGATTTTAAAATGCTGGTCACCAGTGATTACAAAGAACAATAGAAATGAAAGAGCAACCCTCCCACAATGAAAAGACTAGTGTTAAAACCCACGTGTGTGTAAACTCACTACAGATTTGCAACTGGAATCTGATGAAATGGATCTGAATCACTTTCTCGCCCTCCCCCTTTTTCAGTCCATTTCATCAGCAAATCAGGTTAAATCAAATGAAAGGTTTTTTTATTTTGCTTTTTTTGTGTTGTGTTTTGTGTTGGTTTTTTTTTTCATTTTTCTCAATTGTATTGTTACAGCCCGATCTGGTTCTGGGACCACAATTTGTATCCCTGTGGCTTTTTCTCAGTCCATGGCATTGGCAAGTTATTGAGAAGAAGCTTTTGTTGCCAACGTAGCGACGCAGTGCTGCTGGAAGCTGGGGGACACTGCCGAGTTGCAGCCTAGTCTCTGGTGTTGCAGTTTTACTGAGCTGTTGGTCTCGCTTTCCACAATCCAGGAGGAGTCTTTTCCCATGACGCTGAGACAGCCTGTGCTAGTGCAGCATATCCGCTCGTCCATGATCCCGCTGGTCTGCTCTGCCAGGAGCTTGCTGCGGTTTAGCTGGGTCACCTCAGGTGCCTGACCCTGCAGGACAGCAGCTATGTGGTTCAAGAGATCTGTGAAAAATTCGGAAACACCCTCGTAACCTGAAAAGAGGAAAAATGAAGGAGAGGAAAAAAGGCAACTGAGTCATTTTCGTAAGTTCTTTGAAAGGCTTCTTCTACCAGTTTATTTCTCGGGCTGTCCTTGCCCTCCAAGTAATAACAAAAAGGCTTCTTTTCCATGACATCATTTTGAGTGACTGCACAAGCAGGTTAGCATAAAGAGGAACAGAGACCCTTGCTACAAAAATACTTTTTTTTCAATGAGAAAACCTTCAGATTTTCTGTTTCTTTTTCCTCCCAAGTATATATGTGTATATATAATTTTAGGTATATTCTATCACTCATGGAAAGACCTGGACTTGGCAACAAGTTACAAACTCTGTGGTATAACGATCTTTTCCATCCTGTTTCCAGGTTTAGTATGGAAACTAGCTCTAATGCAGTTTCCTTGAGGGTCTGGACCCTCTCTAGAATTTGCCCAGCAATACCCTCAGGGAAACCTCAGAGGACAGCAGGACTGGCTTTATACCCTACAGAAAAGGCAGTTTCCTGTTGCGTAAGAAGCAGTGTGATGCTCATCTAACCTAACCTAACTTGGCACTTAAAACATGTTCCCTGCTATGAGCAATGTCTGAAAAAACACTCGAGGGACAGTAAACATATATATCAATGATACCATATTTGGTAGAAACGTCAATCTTTTATTTCAGTACTGAAACCACCTTTCTGCATGTTCTGTTAAGTGATTCCAGACAATTTACAATGCAGAGTTTAACAACAAGTTTCCTGGTTGAAACAGTTACTCAAATACCAGGAGACATGACATTTTTGGTTACACAAAGGGTGGCAGTAGGCATACAGAGCTTCTGACTCTTATCTTAAACACTCTGGTACAGGCACAGTTTTATCATTGCATTCATTTTAAAATTGAACCAGACATGCAACATATTGGTACAATGTCTTGAAATGGATCTTAACTGCTACTGCATTACCTAAAATTGTTAGCAATTTGATTTAGTATTTCGAGGTGACATATGACATTCAGTGTATTAAATGGGCTAGGCTGATTGTTTTAAAATGTCTATAAAAGTATTCTGAAGGTGACCTGGTGTTAATACAAGAGACTGAAGCAATAAATAACAGTTTAAAAGTCCCATGTGAATAGCACACATTCACACAGCAGCACATGAGCAGAAACAGAGACCACAAAGTAAATGCACATTTTAAAACACTTTTAGTGATGTGATCACAGGGCAGAAGAGTCCCTCAGATCCATAAATAATTCAATTTTAATCTCCATTCTCCTGTAGAGATCAACTTCCTCAGGCAATAAAAACCCAACTTCCTGAAAAACATAAGGTAAGAGGATAATTTCACCTTAAGATAAATGTGGTGATTTTATGGTGTATTTATAACCCATACATTAACCAATTAACTCTTATTTAAGCTACATTGCTTTGGATTTTATCGCACTTGGTCGCAATTCTCCCAGATACTTAACAGGTCACACAAAACACTAGCAATGTGAGGCAACAGCTCCCAGTTTTCCTTTCTCAAAGGCCCTTAAATAGATTCACCAAACAAATCGGCCATTTCAAAACATCAAGTTTCCCAGTGCCCCACATGATAATCCATTGGTTGGCAGGGGGCAACAAGGACTCTTACGGCCGGTCATGGGAGCCAGAATAAGATCTCCACCTCTTTGACAGAGGTGCTTGTTACGCTTTCTTGGTTATGTAAAAGCCATGGGATTAGCCTTCAAATCCACTCAGAGTGCTTCAAACACCCCGGGAATAAGCCATCTCCATAGTAACAGCTTTAATATTCAGAGAGAAGATCCGTAGTACCCTAGAGTGTTTTGTGTCTGCTCACTGAAAACAAACCAGCCTTGTTTGAGGGCACCTGGCAAACTCACAAATAAGTTGCTTTAAATATTTAATGGGAATAAGACGGCCAGTTATTCAGTCCTGAAATCAGCAGATGTTACAGTGTAAGGAAGCTGTACGTATCAGGCAGGCTTCCTCTGTGCAAGCCCTCTGCACACTGGGTGGAAAGGCCCAAGTAATTCTGCCTGGTCACTCAGAAGAAACTTCACACACTTCTAAAAAAGAAATACAAGGAAGGGAGGAAGAGAACCAGGGTGCCTCATATCTTGAGCCATGGGATGCCTGGGGAAGGCTGCAAACTCTGTGGATATTGCCTCTCTCTGTTCACTGGCTGCTGCTGCAAGCCTTTGCAATTGCGGGACATCACTGTGCTGTGATGATAACAGAATCAAGAAGGGCAGATTAAATTACACCTTCAGAAACCACTGGTAATGAATCTGGGGTTCATGTCACACAAGGAAGCACTGTGAGGATATAAGTTTTGCACGCCTCAAAACATAAGTTGCATGAATCATGCTCTAGCAGGTACTATCCTAGCACTGCCCACTGAAACCATTTTGGAAATGCCTGTCTACAAGAGGCCTGAATTCTGCTATGTTGAATACAGTCTCCAGAGTCCTCTGGCTTTTCTGCATCTTCCCTTGGGCAGAGAGAAATGGACAGCCCATGTCCTGCATTTGTGGCAGCATATTTACACAAAGTGCACGTCCAGATCTGATGCTTCCAGCTGCCACATATACGCACACAGAACCAGCAGTTCACCTGTACTGGTGACAGGCTGCAAAACGTGCGCACAAGCTGCTGCCCAGGCTGGGTGAGCTCAGCCATGGCCACAAAACAGCAGGCTATGAGAAGCCTTTTCTCTGTTACCTGAGGTCAGACAAACGTAAAACCCACGTGCTATGTGACTGTGCCTACAGTTAAATATTTCTGCTGGTAACCACAGCTAAATATAGTCCCGGTGGTTTCCCATAGAACAGGAGACACAATAGGCCTTTTAGACATTTATCTTTAAAATCTTTTCAAAGAGTTGCTGGTGCTAATGGAGAAGGTAACAGATGACATCCTCCTACAGGTACATCTGTTCTCAATTCTGACGTTAAACTGATCTCAAGATGACATCCATGGAGTGGCAGGTTCAAATGAGCTTCAAGCCTGGTAAACACAAAAGACAGCACACAAGGAAGCCAAGCCTCTGGGCAGTTGGACAAGGCTTTGGTCAGGCCTGGCCCCAAGCTGTAGCTTGAGCTCCATGAAAGAGGCTGTGAATGCTCCTTAAAGGGCACCTCCTCCTCTCCCTTCCCCAAAACAGTGGTGCAGAGACAATGTAGCAGGTCCCCGAAGTGTCTAACTTGGCTCCAACTAGGCTCTTCTGCAACTCTTGCAGGACAGGATGACTTGAGGAAGAGGAGCAAGGGAAAGCCCCTTTGTGGGACTGCACTGAGCCAGGAACAGTTAGATCCCACTGCTGATGCAGCCCATCAGTGACTCTCTTGAGCAGGGCTGAATTTGAACTTCTCATTAGCAAGGTGCTGGCTCCATCAATGAAGCCAGCCCTTGAAGCTGCTCAGTGTTTAATCATATTGGCCCTTGGAGGGAAAAGCAGCTGCCTGGGCTGAACATGGTTTTGGGCAACAGAGTATTCTGTGTTGAGATGTAACTTTTCTTCTGTTGTATTTTACCCCATTGCTTCTTCTCTGACCTCAGCAGCCCTTGAGAGCAGCTCATCTCTCTCAGTTCTGCTACCTTTTACAAATTTGAAAGCAGTTTTGCCTACCTTCTCTCTTCCATATGTCTGGTCCCTGCTGCTATCCTCTAGACTTTCTCCAACTGGTCTTCAACCTATCCCATAGTGATAAAGCCAGTAGCTACCTTCACTACCCGCATGTTCACCACCAAAAAAATCCTGTGTGAGACACAATGTAGACCTGTGCACAAGAAATTTCCCCGTGCTCTCAAGCCTCTTGCAAGGACTAAAACACTCTGTTAATTCAATGTCTCTTCAAAGACCAATTACTGTGCAGATTGAAACACAGGACTTGGGCTGAATATCAAAAACTATTGCCTTAGAGTAGAAGTACAGCAGAGCACAAGGCTTAAGGCAGTTCTGCAAACTTCTGCCACAACAAGAAGACATTATTCCTCTTTAAATACTTAAGTTTGCCACTAGTTGTTCCCCAGTCTGCACTTTGCATCATTTCAAGAAAAGGGGAATTTCAGTCTGTGCAAAGTACCAAATTCAAAACAATACTTGAAAAAACAAAAACCCCAAAACATCAAACCAAAATGCAGGATGCAGGATTGCAAAAGAATGTCCTGCATCACTGGCTTCAAGACCCAATGTCTGAAATATAATCCCATTCATAAAACTGATTTGGCTCCATCTGACACTCAATTTAGGCTGTTCCACTGCTCTTGGCAGAAGACTGTTTTCATAGGTCTGCAGATTGCATCAACACCATACGGTAGAACCAAGCTGCAAAGTGACCTGAGAATAGCAGGGCTGGAGTTTTAATAGGAAGCCAGTCACTGTGGAGATATAGGCAAGGCACTCCAGGGCAGTAGTGGGATTGAGGACCTGGATTGAAAGATTAGGAGGACTGGGGGCTCAGGGCAAGATCTCTAGATGTAAAGATACCTCAGCCATATTGAAAACTCAAAAGTTTTCAATGATAGGTTAAACAAACTGTTAACAGCCTGTGTATATCTCTGGAAACAAACATCACTATTCAGGTAATGAGAGGAGATTCTCAAAGAGAAAAACCCCAAGCAAAACAGCATCAAATTATATGATGTATTTTTTTCCTGTGTTAGGCTACTGAATTTAGCACAAGTGACAGATCATTATTGCCTCCCATTATACACACTTAAAACTCCTTTTAACAATTCCAGTGGTCAAGGAGCTTGTTTAGTTTCCAAGACATATGTTGCGCTAAAAACAGTGGAGGACAAATTTACCAGTTTTCACATGCTCTATTCTATTGTTTTACTCCAGGATCCACTTATGAGAACCTGCAAGGATATTTAACCCTTTACAGCAACTTCTGTGCACCTACAGTTTTATCATCTTCAGATTCCTGGTGGTGTTGCTTCTGTGCACAAAATGTCTTTTCATGGGGAATCAATTTGCACAGGAAGAGATTTTCAAGGGAACAGTTTGCTGCTTACACCCCCTCAACACTTTCAATGGCACAGAGTCTGGAAAAAAGAGATCTTAAAAGGCTCTCCTAAAATATAATTTATTATTCTTCTTTTCATCTTCACAATGAGGGACAGGCCCAGAAAGGCCAGGTCCCAGCACACAGTCCCATGCTTCAGTTCCTGGGCATCCCTTTGCAGGGAGGGGCATGACAGCCATGTTACAGCTGGCCACTAAAATTTGACCGTATCTCTTAAGAGCTAATATTTCAGTAGCACATTCCATATCTAGATTAGGGTTCCGCCCTTCCCAGATTAAACAGTATCTGATCTCAGAATAATTTGGCTGCTGCTCTCCTGTCCCCTACCTGGGAAGCAACAATGTGAGACACCAGCAGTAAAACTTCACACTAAGCAGGCACTGCATGGTTTCCACAAAGCATGAGTGGAAAGGCCTTTCTCACCTGGGAATGCATTTATATCAATGACTGCATGCTGCCCAGTCTGATTGTTAATGATGACATCAATTCCAAAGAGGGAAACTCCCAGAGCTTGCCGCAGTGCCTTAGAAATTTCCCGGATGACGTCGTCGTTTGGCCGCTCAAATACTCCTTCGATTTTATCCAGCTATAGTGGAAAAAGACACATTACTAACAGACTCTGAAACAGTCTTTTTAGTGGAAAGATTAATTTTCAGAGGTTTCCAGGTGCATATCCACCAAATCTAATTGCAGAGAACCGGTGGCATGAAACAGAGAGAGACACCAAACAGAAACTGTTTTCATAATTCAGAATCCTACCTATACTGGAAGTTCACCTGCTCTAAAGTACCTAGTTCTTCCTCTTCATACTGGTGCAGCTCCTCGAGAGACACAGCAGTACAGGAATGAATGGAGAATCAGACTCACTATTTTAAGTACTAGATCTACACCTTAAAAAACCAAATAAAGCTGGTGTGTTTAACCCTGTGCTGCAAATATTCTGGATATCGTTCTGCTATTTCAATGTAGATTAAGGCCTATGTTAAAAGACTGATAAGCCGGACTCCTGCTGCTAGTTTCATTTGAGCCATACAACACAACTCAGCTGGTATCTTCAGGGCACAGGCTAATTCAAATGGGCTATCTTTTATATGGGTTTTAATGTATAAGTTATTCTACAAACCTTTATTAGGACAAATAACTCTGGTTATTTATGACTGGAATATGTAATTTTTCTCACTTTTTAAACAACAGGTTATGCAGCAGAAGTATGCTGTTATGCCTACAGAAGCATGTATGGAATATGTACGTGTATAAGAGAGATGGCAGGTAAACCACAGGAGCATATACACTCTAAGTTTGAAAGTAAATTTATCCGTAAAGGAATTTATGACTAGCACAATTACAGTTTTAATTTTTAGCATGCCCATCAGTGTTGCACACAAAATTTAATCATTGCCAACTATGAAACTACTCCCCAATAGAGCTTGTGAAACAGAAAAGAATCTGGAGACTCAGAGATTGAAAGGACCCAGTCCTGTAAAGTGACTTTCTCAGCAGTCGAGTGCCCGAGAACTTGTTAGGATTCATACACGCAAAGCTTATTAAAAGGACTGGTAATGCAAGGATGAAACTGTGCTGCGTGCTGGCACTGCTGGACTTGGAAGACACCCAGAAATGGTCCCGTGGTCACAGCTCAGGCGTGCTCGCACCGCAGGCAGCTACTGGTCCTCGGTGGCCCTGACCAATGCAATTTCTCTGCTTGAATTTCCACCCATTTGTCCTTCCTCACAGAACTGAGTCCTAGAAGGATGATTTATGCTTATTAAGCTCTCTGGACAGGAAAAGGCCAGGTATTTGCATTCAGAACCTCCTTCTTCCCTTTGCCTAGATTAGCTCTGGGGAGTTTAGGCCTGGCAAGCAGCACAGGCCTGCTGCGTCAGTGCTTCCTCACCGGAGCTCGGTAAGGAAAACCAGAGGGACACACAGTCAGGCTGGTTCGTTGTACCAAACAGACCTCAGCCTGCAACACAGAAGCAGACAACTTGTGAAGGAGAGTCACTAGCTACTAACACTTTGATAAGAAAGGACTAGTTTTCCAGCCGCGCTAGAGGAAAAAAGACCAAGTGTACTTACTGCTGTTAAGACAGATGAGGATTCTGGCTTTGAAACATTGTGGCTGTTGAAAAATATTGATTCTCTGTCTGGAATTAAAAGAAGGTTGTAAGCAACTTTATACCAGATTTTAATTCCCAAAGGATTAGTGCAAGGAACAGTAGATGGCACTGCAGCCCCGGCAATCTAAGTCTTCATCACTACTGGGCAGTCCCCCGCCACCCACCCCACTCAGGGCCTCTCCTGCCTGGCACTTAGCTCCCTGCAAAGGCAGGGACCCATGCCCGGGTCACCCATAGTTTTCAGACCTCAGACCACAAATACATAGAACTGCACAGGGTTAATAGAAACCAGTTTCCTTTCCTTCACCAGAGTCAATTAACTAAGTTCAGTAAGATAATGAAGTTAACTTCTACTAATTTGCTATTCTCCAAGTGACAGGTCGATGTAATAGAAGGGAGAAGCTGCATTCACTGCAGGCAGTAGATCAATAGCACCCAGGGTACACTGAGATCCCTGTGAACCTRGGGAGGGCACTGTCACCATGGAGGAAAGCTGTAAATTTCATGGTCAGGACCTGCCCTCCCTTTGGAGGCACCACAGGAATGCAGGAGACACCCTGAGGTGACAGAAGCCACTAACGTACCACAGTGGAAACCACGGGGAGAATCGTACCAGCACCTCCCGCCCCGCTCCCTCTGTGCTGGAGGTTTTACTGGCGGGGAGAAATCCACCACAACAAGTCTCCCCTTGGGATTCCCACCACAGCAGACTGATGGCATCGTGCAGACAACCCGCATGGGAACACCCGGACCAAAGTCTCAGCCCGTGGCACGAGCAATAAAGTATTTCTGCTATGCTGGTCCCTCTGAGTAGACATCTAAGAGCAGCCACAGGGCTGGGGGAGGTGTGAAAAGCAAACCTAAATCCACTCCGCAGTCTGACACCACCATATACTCTTCTTGCCTTTCCTCCCATTTAGAAAGGCCCTGTACTTTCAGACAATCAGCTCCTGGAGTGCCTCACAGCCGCCAGATCTGCTTAATCATCGGATCTACCTAGTCAGGTGCCTGTAGCACGGCCCCTTAAACTCTCCTGATGAGGGTAAGAAAGCCAGTCACTTATCCTAATCTGCCCACAAAACTTATTTTTATGTGGGCTTCCAGACAACTTTCAAGTCTTACACTAACGGATAAGACATTAGCTAAGGCATTTTTAGAAAGATGCCTTAAAACGTTCTCTTCCAGCAAAAGTACAGACCAACTGTCCTAATAGTTTATATGAACACAGATTCTGGCCTACTTAATTTGATCAGGACATAGAGCACACCTAAATGTAAATACAGGCATACATACCTACAGACAGGGACTTTTACCGGGATCCTACTATACATATACTAACAAAATACATATTTATGTGCAGAACACAATGGTGAGCACACATGGACACACTAAGATCAGCAGAAACCACTAAGAAAAGTGACAAGAAACTGGCACTTGTTCATTCATCTCCTTCAGTTTGATACCTTCTCCCCTCCCATCCCCGCCTCCTGGATTTGCCCAGTTGCAGGCAGATCATGCTCCCATCCATGCCCTGCTAATTCCTTTTTGCTTCTGAAGGCCCACAGAATGCAGTTCTTGGGAAAACAGCTTTTTTCCATAAAGGAAATTTTAGTAATCTTTAATGAAAACCCTTGAAGTGCTGCTGTCTAGTGACATAGAGGAGGATCACTGTCCTCACTGACAAATCCATTCCTCCTTCCCCCCAACATGGCTGGTATCTACAAACCAAAGGAYGCTTCCCACCAAGGTTTACAACACTGGGCCTCACATGAAGAGAGAGGCTCGTTTAGGGAAGAGCACAAGTGATCTTCAATTTAAACACACATACATAATCAAGGTAAAAATAGCGAGAGGAAGTTCTGAAATGACGGAATCCAGGAAATTCTCTCCAAAGCACATTTATAAACAAACTCCGAAACAAATGACACCATGAACTTACTGTGAAATTAGAGAATTTCTCCCCCTCTTCCCCTTTCCATATGACATAAAACACTGTTTCTAACAGGTAAGACTCAGGTTACCACTGCATAAATATTTACTATATGAATGTCATACGTATGTATTTCAGAGCAGATGAGTTATCTCCCTCCCTATTGAAATAATACAGAAGAGGAAATATGGTATGTAAGAACCAGCTGCCTTCACTTCAGCAGCCTTTTCAAAGATTTTTTTTTTTTGAGCTCTTTTTTTTTGAGCTGCCAAGGCTCCAAGAACTGACATTTCCTTTTAAATCGGCACAACGTACCTGAGATTCCCGCAGAGAAGTTCTTTAAAGATGGTCTTTTCACCACCGTGTAGGATTCCCCGACCACAAAGACTTTATACAGCACTGCGTTGTGATTGATGAAGCTCTGAATGACGCAAGGGGGGCGGACAGCTTTCAGGCCCTCCTGGTTGAAGATGATCGCCATCTAGAAACACACACACACAGTTGTGCACAAATCTTTCAATAATTTCATGCTTACCCACCACCTGACTAGCAGTGAGGGGGAACATCTACTGGTGGATATATATTGACCACATGTGAATTCCTTCTCAGCAGCTAGTCCTATTTCATTATGTTTCATTTCACTGACACACAACTCTCCAAACACTACTGGCAGTGCAGCTTTCATTTTCCATCAACATTTTCTTCTCAGCTCTTTGCAATTTCATTTGCTGCTTTTAGTTAGGAAGCTACTGCAACTGCAGGTACAATAAAAGGGTAAAACGTTTGATCAACACAGATGACAAAGTCTGTATTGAATACAAGTATGTATCATGAGAACAACAGAAGGAACAGCTCTACGTACTAACTATATGAGTTCTTCCCCACAGCTCTATTTCCCATGGTTTGGTTCAGGCCAGTTGCAATGGCCTAAGCACCAGGGTTTCGCCCACATCATCAGAGAACTTCTTTCAGATTCTAGTAGTTCTTACTGCCAGCAAATGCTGGCCTAATGCTTTTCTTGGCTTGGTTTCACCCCATTACTCCAAATGGATAGTCCTCTTGAAGGGACTGGAACAAATATGCCAAAAAGGAAGGCATTTATAGGGCCTGAATGATAAACAACAGCTGCCTCAAAGAGCGTGGAAGCGATGCTGGCAGGTGCATAGAAGTACTTTGACGAGGCAGCATATCTCCAGCACGTCACACTGCTCTTTCTATCGATCCCTCCATTACCATGCTTACATGCATATATAATTACCATAACCATGGTACCCCATTTTGCAGGTTTGTTGTTGGAGTATGGATGCTGCCATGGCTTCTACGCAGAACTGGCAGCATTCTGGCACAGGCTGATGAAATTACTTTATACCAGTGTGCCCCTACACAGCAGTGAGGATAAACTTAGGTTTGCTCTCTGTCCTCAAAGCCCTGAAAAAGCCATGCTCTAGTTATCTGAATATTGACCTCTCTTCATTGCTCCAGTGATGCTGGGTCTTGTTATCCAGGGTGGCAGAATGGCATGTTGATAGTCAGGTCAATACAAGTAACGACTGTTCAAGGCCAGAGAACCTGACATACATTTAATCTTCCTTTTCTCTGGGCAAAACTCCCTCCCACAGGTAGGGATGCTTTGGTTAGAGCACCTTCCCCCTCTGAAGAGCCTTGAAGACAACAGCTAACCATCCATGTCTTGAGCCTGCCACCTACCTCAGTCAGTGCAGGATGCAAACACTTGCCAGAAAAGTTCCTAAGCTCTGAAACACAAGTTTTTTTCTTATGCCTGTTAATATTTTCTTACTGGCCTCCTTGGGCCTGGTGTTTTACTCGGGATGTAAGACAGTCCAGAGAGGCTAAGAGAATTCCTGTGGGTCCCACAGTGACTCCACAGTGATATACAGAATAAAATTGGAGGCTCCTGCCTCAGCATGGTGCAGATGAGTTATACTGCTTACTCTCTCTTTCCATATGCTTCCTGTCAGTTTTTGTGCTTTCTGAGATTAGCTGTATCTTAGTGAAGTCAGAGTCACTGGAAGGGTTTTACAAAGAAACTTTACCACTTTGTGCTCTCTCTCATATATTATATATGATCAGCTGTTCATTTGATGTACACTGTACTTTCAGACTGAATTCTTGCTAACATCTTAGTTTGTTCCTGTAATAAAAATAGTAAATATAATAGGTTTTGTTGTTCAAAAACATAACCATGGTAAATGATGTAGTGATTACATATTCATAGTTAAAAGTCTGAGCACATTTTTGTCCTTATTCCTCCTTATCTGGTAGACCACATTAGATCACATAATTGTCTGCATGCACGTGCAATGACTCAGCAGATCATCATTTTCTGAAATCAAGTCAATGCGTGCATTCAATACCTACTTGCAGCTGATATTCTTACTATTATACCAGATGCTCTCTATCTGATAGCACAGACTGAATTTGTGAGTGGTAATAACCTGTGCAAGAAACCTACTYTAACCACCAGAATCGTCCATCAAGATGATTCACAGCAACAACATCATCATACCTCATTTGTCTCTCACTGGTGGCAAGAAAAACTGCTCTCTTCCTCCTCCTGTGTAGACTGTTGGCTTTATAATATCTACAACATCATACTGGCAAAAACTATGCTGTTCCTATCATTCAAGTGCTCTCTGCAAATATTAGTTAATTAATCCCCACAAACCACTCTTTCACAAGATGAGCAGGTACTTATCATCCTATTTTAGAAGCGTGGAAACCCAGAGAGTTTATCTTCTTGGCGCAGAACTGACCCAGGCTACTGGAAACCATGTGAAACCTCTCTTCTGCAAAGCTCTGTGCCGACAGCCCCATGGACTAGCACACAACCCATATAACTCCCATGGTGTTGCATTGTGCTGGTTCACTGCGATGTCTCATGGTTTTTAGCATGCATGAATATAGCTCCAAGAATTCGCTTGCAGGGTGCACAAGCTCTTTGTCATCTAGCACAGACCTGCTGTGTCTGGCAGTAACATGGGAACAATACTTTATATGATAATTTCCAAATAGCATTCCTCATTATAAATGCAGAGCTCTTTTGAAGGCAAAACAAAACATTTGGCACCAAGAATTTTTCTGACAATGTCCTTAAGGAATTCAGTCTCAAAAAACACAGTGATTCTCCGCCCATTCATTCCTGTCTGCTCAACATGTAGAAACAGTCATTCTGGACACGTTTCTTCAGGTTACGGGTCTCAGTGATGCCTCAAGGCAGCTTTACCAAAGGTCAGTTATGTTCTGACCTGCTGGCAGCCACGAAGGACAACCTTCAGGCATCGTCTCTCTTCAAGTCTAACAAACGGTGCTGGCAAAGTGGGGTTCAAGTGCTGAGCTGGCCAACGCGACTTCTAGTGCAGAGGCCATGTGAAACTGTGGGACACCACAAGAAGACTAACTAACAGCACCCTGGCTTAACTAGCTTGTGTTTTCACAGCAAAATGCGGAGCCTGCCAGCCTTGGCTGGCACCAAACCTAAATTCAAGCCTGCACCTTCAGCTGTCCCTGTTAGCCAGTAGTTGAACTTTCTGAATAGTCATCTTGTGAAGAAAAGCAGGTTTCTGGCCAGGCTGGGTTCTAGTTCCAGTCTCAGCTCTGCAGTGGGAATATCTCTACAGAAAATTAAGCAATTTACCAAAAGCCAAAGAAGGAGTCAGTAGTAAAACAGGCAACAATTTCTTGCTTCTAGACCTATGCTCCATCTTTTAGACAGACTGTACTGTAAGCATTTATTCTACTCTTCCCTTGCAATTATTGACCATAAAATAGCAGTTATGAGACAGTTCCTCTCTGATCATAAATACATTTTTGGATCACTCCTGAGAACACAGCAACTCCAAAAGTGACTACTACTCCTAACTATGTAAAGTACCACACAGGACTTTAGGCTTTTTTCCAGAGGTCCTCCTAGGCCCTAGTCATAAGTTCCTGTGATAAAGTGCAGTCTACAATTGTATTTTAGTCTAATTTTTGCTCAGAGAATGGAATTCTGGCAGGAGGCTGAGGTATGTCTGCACTGTATGAAAGAACAGCAAAGAAAGATTCCGCAGGGAAATGAAGTCCAAGCCTGACTAACAAGCACTGAAAGGTTCATGCATTTCAGGTTGCAGTTGCAGAGGAACCCTCTACAGAAAAATCAACAGGGAAGCTGGAGTCTTAAATTAATTCACAACCCAGTCCCCAAGTGTTCTTGGGAATGGCAGCAAAAATTCATAGTGGCTGCTCTGGCAAACTAACAGGACTGTCTGTCATGCTTGTAAAATGACCCAAGCTAAGGCCTGCATGAAAAATCTAGCTGTGTTTTTAAAAGGAAGTGCTGGTCATTCAAGATTTCAGCTGTAGGCATTCTGCTCATCTAGCTTTACATCTTACTTCAGGGCCTTCAGCTCTCAGAGATGCTGAAGCAACATACTGCAAGTTTCAGGAGCAGCTGGGAAACCTGGACCGACGACCACATTGTTAACAAAGGAAGCCAGGCGTTATGAGAGCCAGCAGTGAGGGCTGGATTCTCAAAACTGAGCTGCGGTAAGCAGGAAGGCAGGAAGCACAAATGGAAAAGAACTAAAAAAGGACCCAACTCGCCTGAAGTTAGAGGAAGCTAGGCTCATAGGGAGTGCACTCCTTCCAGGAATACACAACCATTTTAACTGCAATTGCCTTACGGGAAGGAGGGAAAGCAGATAGTTCTACCAGCCCTGTTCTTCCCACAGCTCCAGCTGTGTTATTACAACTGAACGTGTCTAGAAACCATCTCTATTTGCTATTCCCTTCCCCTTAAGTACAGGAACCAGCTGGCCTTTGCTCGTATTTCTGCTTCATCTGCAGCACAAAACCATTTCTCACCTGTACCACACACATGTTGGAAGAGAACCATGGTGGGGTGGAAACATCACTTAGTGTGACCTCCCACCAAAGGAGAGGTTGAAGGAGATTCCTTGCAGACAGAGCTGACTGGAGACTACAAATTGCTAGAACCAACTAGATGAYAGAAGCTAGAAACTGCTAGAAAGAACTTCCACGTCAAGAGGTTAAAGTCATATTTAACTTCATTTCAGATAAATTTGAAAAAAATAATGGTGTAATTAAACAAAAGGAAGAGGTGGGGGAAGGGAAGTCGTTTGGGCATAGCCCTCATTCTGCCTACTACAGGATCAGAAAGCACCAGCCAAACCACCATGGGGAGACTGGAAGCAGGGGGTAACACTACAAAAGTTTTTTAACTCACCTCGTGAGAGTTGGTTCCATGGGCCACTCTGGTTTTACAAACTGGGTAAATAAAAAAGAAAAAACAATGCAGCACTGAAACAGTACACACAAAACTCTCACAAATCCATTCCCACCCACACGTGCAAACACTGGAGTTCACCAGACCAAGACATTGACTGTACCAGATGCTAGTGGCAGTCTCTGCTTGAACAGTGTCCTCAATCACTGCAAAGCTTGGCTTGTTCCCAGCCCTAATCTCCCAACTCTTCCCTGGAACTAAGGTGCAAACAGGGGTCATTATTAGGACTGGTCAGAGGTGCAAAGCATCAGCTAAGAAGTTAGTACCAGTACTGGTATTGCCATCCTGCCTACTCAGAGGGCATCTTCACAAGTATGTGATTTTGCCTGAGGCTGGAGCTACTTTACAGGTAACACAAAACACCACTGTTCTGAAAACAAGGGAGCTGGGACACAGTGGAAACCAACTTCTTTTCCTACCTCCCTGTTTCTGGGGAATAGCAGGAAACCAAACGGGTTGAACCAAACTAAGATACGACATATTTTTTGCAGGCAACCATAGAGGGGAGCAAAAAAAGTAGAAAGAGCCCAGCAGTTCATCCTTCTCCTTCATACTCCTTATCTGCTCTGTATATCCTGGTTCTCACCTCCATCCTAAAACCAGCAAGAAGAAAGAAACAACATGCTCCTGCTATTATGAAACCAGAGAACAGCTGAAGACTCTGGGACCCACACGATGACTAGAGCTGATGTTATTTATATGTTAAGCAGAGGAGATGAAAACTTGCAAGTAGTGAGGGGGTGGATAGGACAAGACTTCTTTGGGGGCTGTTGGAAGAGTCAAATTGCCAGGCAAGAGGACAGGCAGCTATGAAAGGCAGATGACCTGCACTAGAGTCCAAAATAAGTTGGTAACTTGAAATGTTGGAAAGTGGTATATGATGTCTCACAGACRCATGCTCCAGAGAGCAGGAGCGTGTTTTTTTTTTTTTGTGGGKTTTTTTTTTGTTGTTTTTGGTGTTTTTTTTTTTAAAAAAAAAGAAGAAGAGAGAGAGGAGAGACAGAAAAAGCACTCCCACAATACCGTGTTATATTGATTTTCAATGTTATTTTTTAATTTCATCATCATTTGGAGGGGTTGATTCAGGCCTTCTGAATATATGGGCTATTCTGCTGACTACTGAGCACTAGCCAGCCTGTATTGAGAAGACAACGTGCATGGGCGAGGAAGGGGGGTCAAAGCCATTCAGWGGGCTTTAAATTACTTCACAATCTAGCTTCAGGACACCTGCCTCCTCTRGGAGAGCGATGGCAGGGAGGGCAAAACGTGCTTTTTCCACATCATTTTACCTCTGAACCTTACAAATGAGGCAAGCACCAAGGGAACAAACACCGACTAACCAATTCTGCTCACTTTATACTGCAAGGAATCAAATAAAGGAACAAATTAAAGCACAAGCCCCCCAACAAAACTTGCTACAAAGCACAAACAGTTCATAGCAGCTGTTTGAGGCTGTGGGCCCTTGGAGCCTGCTATCTATGGTAATTTTTACACTCTTTCTTCTACCCTCTAAGATTATATTTGTAGCCTGGACCAGGGAAAGGAAGGGGTGGGTGAAAAAAGGGGACAGTCAGCAAGGCAGTGATTTTCTCAAAAAAAAAAAATGAATGCAGCTGGCAGGAGAAACTTCTTGCACAAGTTCAGGGCAAGAGGYGAACTTTGTTAGAACTATTAGCATTTCCCAAGAATGCATGTTTACTGTAGCAAGGTGTTTGAAGTAAGGAACATCAATAAAAGGCAAAGTAAGAGCTGATAGGGAGGGGTTTTGTTCCACATTTCAAGCAGACTGCTTCAGAGCATTTGTTTCAGGAAGGTTTTAACATCCCTGACACTTTGGCAATGAAACCCATACTCCTACAGTATTGGCTACGTCTTGGGGGGTGCATGTGCAATATTCAGAACCTACTAGAAGCACCAAGGAAAGGCCCATGTACATACTGAATGGGAATGCCAGTCCATTCTTCTCTATAAGCTGCAAGGTATCTTCTCCACAGGCACTTGTCAGCTCCATAAAGGGTGGTGAACAGATCCTCTCATCTGCAAGACAAAAAAAAAAAGACTCAAATGGAGATGAGGGGTTTAGCTTCTCAGCTACATCATTATCAGCTCTCTCCAGACTAACTGCTTCTTGATAGTCAGCTTTACTCTAACAGTTCAGCTCTGGAGCCCTCAGCACAAGAAAGACATGGACCTGTTGGAGCGGGTCCAGAGGAGGGCCACAAAAATGATCAGGGGGATGGAACGCCTCTCCTATGAAGAAAGGCTGAGAGAGTTGGGGTTGTTCAGCCTGGAGAAGAGAAGGCTTTGGGGAGACCTTATTGCAGCCTTTCAGTACCTAAAGGGGGCTTATAAGAAAGATGGGGACAGACTTTTTAGCAGGGCCTGTTGCAACAGGACAAGGGGGAATGGTTTTAAAGTAAAAAAGGGTAGATTTAGACTGGATATAAGGAAGAAATTTTTTACGCTGAGGGTGGTGAAACACTGGAACAGGTTGCCCAGAGAGGTGGTAGATGCCCCATCCCTGGAAACATTCAAGGTCAGGTTGGACAGGGCTCTGAGCAACCTGATCTAGTTGAAGATGTCCCTGCCCATGGCAGGGGGGTTGGACTAGATGACCTTTAAAGGTCCCTTCCAACCCAAACTATTCTATGATTCTGTGATTCTATGATATTCAAGCACTGGAAAGATTATGAGCCAGGCCTGAATTTGGATTTCTGGAAACATTTCAGAAGATGAAAGGCCCAATTTTCAGATAATCTAAATGGAAATATAAAGCCCATATTTTCACAGTTAGGCAGCGAAACTATCACCTGCTTAGAAATATGTAGCTGCACAAGACTTAGCCAGTGAGGTGAAAAGCAATTGGGATCTTAGCTCTTAGTATTATGCCTTCAAGCATAATTTTCTAAAGCATTTTACAAAAACCTGAATGGTCAGCAAGTGTGGCTGGAGCAGGCAGTCTCACAAAGCCATCGTTACTGTAGGGCCCCTCAGGTGGCAGATTCCAGTGTGGATTTACTTCAGCCAAGGTGCCAGCTATGTAATACATCCCACCGTCCATTGGGACCTCTCTGCCATGAAAGCAGTGCTCATTTGGTCTGGCAAAGCCACTCAGAGCACCACTGAGACACCTTGGCAAGACTGCTCAGTGGACTTTGGTTGAAGAAAAAAAACATGGGAAACCACAGTGAAATTTAACAGAGTAGGTCTGCTCCAGGGTGTTTCTACTGATGTTGGGCTTGTTCATATGGGGTTGTGGGAAGGCTGGAGTCAAAACCCAGCCCTCTTAGTGACTCAGTAGGTTGAATTGCTCTAGGATTCACGTCCTGTTCACTGTAGGAGAACTTTGATTCCTCTAGGAATGCAGCGGGAAAGGGGGAAAGCACTGTAGGACTCAAAGTACTTGAGCATAAATCTCCACCGCTCAAGAGGGCTGGGTTGCAATTTCAAGTGCAAAGAGAACCTTGAATTCAGCCACAGCTCTGGGACAGGTCAGCGGGCCCAAAGACTTTCAGACAAAAGCTGTACGCACATTGACAAAGTCAAAGCAAGAACATCACCCAAGTAAGAGCAACTATCCAACTTGACTCCTCAGGGAGCACTGTCTTAAAAGTACTGCCTCCATGGAGTTTTAGTTATGGCCAGGTTAACTTTGGAGTCACAAATGAGTTATAATTAGAGTTAGCTGCGCAGTACTGAACTGCAATTCAGCACGGGTCTGCCAAAACTAATTTCTAAGACTTATTTCAAGAGAAACAGCGTGACACCTTCCTCCAAGAAGCAACTGGAGACCAGCACAAATGATGGGAGCAACTGTATCTGGCAAACTCAAGTCACAGGTTTATATCAACCAGCAACTTGTCTTGAAAATAAGCAAAACGTGACTGTTATTACCATCCACATCTATCCCAGCAAGCACAGAGAATCCAAACAGGTGGAGGCTATGCTGTGCAGATGGTGCAGAAACTGAAAAGTACATGTAAACTAAAACCCCAGCAAAACTAACTAGATACTCTGAGAGCGCTATGCATCCAGAAACCACTTTATAAGCATTGTTTAGATTAATGCTTTTCACTTCATTATAAGTATACGTTTATGCATGTTCCCTCACACAGAAGAGAAAATTGAATCACTGAAAGTAACAGAGAGGCAAAACTCTCTATATTTTGGTATACATATCTCAATACATGCTTCAACGCTCCGAGAATATCTGAGAACTCCAGCCATTAGCAATACTGTTGCTACAAGTTTTCTGTGAAAAGACTACTTTCATACATCCTAAAAGGAGCAGAAAGATTGATGTTTTGAGGTCAACCTCTACAAAGCTAAACAAAACATCCCAGACTTCAAAGCTTTCAGTTTGCTGCTATGAAAACAGAAAGTGGCATCCAAAAGTGACAGGTACTGTAATATTTACAAACCTTTGCCAGAGCGAAAGTTCCTTAGTTGGATGAATTTAAGGAACCAGATTTAGTTTACAGATACTTGGGAACAACTTTGGCTTGGCAGCTCTCCCACCCATATGCTTAAGGCTCACAAATAACTTTGTCTTCAGAGTGCAGATGCAGAGGGACGTATGGTTCCAGCTCACTTCCCTCCGTTTCTCTCCCATGCAAACAGGAACGGGAGACAGGGAGGATTCAGTGTTCCTGCCGATTACATGACACTTGCATGGGGAGATGAAGGAAGGGGCAAACAGTAATTTCTTTGACTTTGTACTTAGAAAAGACCACCTGAATCAACAAAAAGTAGCAGAGAAGACTCTTAGCATCTCAAAGTGCTCCTGCTGACTTTGCACAGCACTGGCATTTTCTCCACCAAGAAGGCAATTCTAGCCCACTGAAGCCTCTAAAACAGACCATTAATTCACAGCCAGACTTGAGGACAAACAAACCCTTGCTCAACACAAGATTTCAGTACGGCCTACAGCTAGAAAGCTGCTGCTCTGAGTTTAATTGCACACACTGCAATTCTGAAGGTAGCTGTAGGTTTGAAAAAAAAATCCTCCAGCTGCCAGTGATGATCCTCTCCTCCTTCCCAGGGTGGCAAACACATGCTGAAGCATTCTCTCATCACCAAGCTCCTGCTATCAGAGTGACAGCAGTCTCAGCACACCTCCTCTGCACTGAGGTCCAGGACAGACCTAATTCAATGGTTTAGGGTCAATCTCAGTACTGTTTTACATCACCATGGAGCTACACCATACAATCTACAAAGTGCAAAAGAACACCCAGTGGTACATTGAACCCTCCCCTCTCCTCCTGCCGAGGTAAGCTGCTTTAGCAGGATCTTACTGAGTTGTGGTCAGGCGCTGGACCCTTGGTCACTGTCRCTGCTTCTTTGCAAACTAGTAGTGACTGGTCACCATGGGAAACCATTGCCAAAAAGGACAACAATAAATTTACAAACAAATAAACATTAACAGTCTAGAGGTCAGAATGGGAGACATGAGTCTGGCCCCACCGCTGATGCTTGGTATTGACACTACAGCCTAACCCTCCAGTCTAAAATGAAGCAGTATTCTTATTTGCATCAGAGTGCCCTAGTGAGGATGAAGCACTTCTATAAAAGCAGTCTGAGAACTATTAAAGTATGAGGCCACAGCTGTGACATGCCTCCCACGGAGCTGCATTAGCCGTGCACTGCTAGCAGAAGTGACTGTGTATGTGGGTCAGGACACAGAGCTGATACAACCCAGAACCCGCACAAGGAGCCAATGCTGTCGTTCTTCTACCATCGGTACTCAGCTCTGAGCTGTGTGTTGGGATGCCACTGACTGGAAGAGACTTCTTCTCAAATGGTAAGTTTGGAAAAGACTCTGCCTCATCTTCCATCCTTGGCTACGTACAAGTGCCCTTAGTTCCCAAGAGATTATTACAAATGCAATTTCTATGCTTTCCACTTTGGATCTGAAACTAAAACTCAGGCGCTTCCTCCCTCCCTTTGGGTACATACATTGAATCACATGATAAACAGATAACCATAATTATTAACCCTGTCTTCATGCAGCCTTTACTGAACCGAAGATATCAGCAGGAAAAATCTCTCYGTAAGTCAAAGGACTGCTGTGATATAAGAGGCTGTACATTTTTATAGGGCACACTTAGAGAGTGGTATTTCTTTCTTTTTCCAAGTGYCTGGTAGTCTCTCAGAGACCTGCCTTTGAAATATGGCCAGGACTCCAGGTGGACCGTGTCAGCTCCAGAACTACCAACTTAACAGCAACAAGGAAAGACTCTTCACATCAGGAGAGGGTTCAGCTCTCACTTCAGACAAGTACCAAAAGTATCTGTAGCATTTTTGTTGTTAGAAACAACGCATCATAATTAAATTTAAAAGTCAAAATACAGTCACTGTATTCCTCACCTGTCTTTGTCCTCATTTTTACTGTATGCCTTGGCACAAACTTTGTGGTGACTACTTTCTATATTTTCCTTAAATTATTCTCCCTTTTCTTCAAGATTATCTGATCTCATACGGAGCTCCCTCTCTCTTCTTTTTTACTTTCTGCATTTTTTCTCACCCCCACCCCAGTTCTTCTCTACGCCGGTCTTTTTTTCCAACTGTCATTTCTGTTCTTCCACTGCTACCTACACTTTATCCCTCCATCACCTTTGAATGGAGATCACAGCTAGGATCACGTTCATTGCAAATGCAGGGGGAGCATTTGCAGTGGGACTTCTGAAGACAGCAGGGAAGCTGGCACTAACAGGTCACGGGTGACAGGCAGCAATCGCCTCCCTCCGCACAGCGTTGGGGCAGTCAGCTCTGGCACGTCTGGGGTGAGCTTTGTCAGAGCACTGCTCCATTCCCATGGAGCAACAATGTTGTTATGAAGATGGAAAACATGACTAATGAAGGCCAGTTTACAGGATRAATAACACAGCTAACCAACAAGAGAGAGGTGAAAGAGTACTCAAACCAGGGAGTTGGTGCCAAGGAGGGGATTATTCCGGATGAAGTTCAACAATAGTGACAGGAGCAATGGGATGTGAAGATGGGGAAGATGCAGACTAAATACTGGCTGGGGAAAAAAGTTTTCTGGCAGTGAGAACTGGCAGAAATCTTTATGCTTGGGACTTGCTTTAGTAAGAGATGTTGAGCGGTGCTCCTCTACCCAGGGCCTGTGCACCACTGGTGGCCTGCAGACAGACTGCCAAACAGTTACAGGATACCCAAACCCCCAAAAGGAACAAGGCACGAGAAACCCAACACTAAACACACACTCCCATACAGCAGGTAGGCAAAATAGATACAGGAAAAATAAGAGTAATACATGGCTGTTCCCAGTTGAACCAAATCTTATGTGATAGTAAATGGAAACCACTGTGACAGGGCTGTACAAGGCAGTCCCTGGATGGTTTTCAGTGAGGGCAGGTGGTCCTTGCAGAGGACAGCGGTGGATCACTGTGGGGAAAAAAATAAACCATAAGAACAGATGAACCATAAAATAATTTCCTATTCAGATTTCTTTGGTCTTTACGATTTTGGAGAAATAAGACAACAAATAATAAATCGCAGACCCAGCGCTCTGCATTCATAGATCAACAAATTGCATTTCTTTGTCTTCAGAAATGGAGTTTAAAAACAGAGTTCATGGTCAGAGGTTTTCTGTGAGGACAGCTCAAAACCTCTGGCTAGGAAAAAAAGCCCTGAGGAGGCCACTGCCCATTAAACTTCAGATTTACAGTCTCAACATGTCTCCCTACCTAGTAATTCACCATCCTTCACTACCTAATCTATGGATTAGGAAGCAGAGCAGACAGGCTGAAGAACGGGTATTTATTCACAGCACCTCTTGCCACGAGACCATGACTAAATCACCAAACATGTCCTATCTCTACATTCCCATTTGCAAAGTGGGGAGAAAGCTTCGCCTCCCCTTGGCAAGGCGAGGCTTTATGGAGCTGGTTTAAGGAGGGTTTCAGGAAAAAAGACTTTTTGATGCTACTGGGGTCATTACAAGAGCTAWACAAACTTCAAACAAAGCTTCAGTCTGAGCATCAGCAACCAAAATCCTGGGACTGTTACTGGAAAAACATAGAACAAAAGGACTGGAAAAACATAAAACAAAAGGTATGTTTACTCAAGAATATCCTATCTTCTGTCCAGGCTCAGTACTGTCTCGTTAGCAGCATCTTCTCTGTTTACACACAGAAGATAACAGGAGCACCAAATGAGGGGCACGCTGAGAAAGGAAAAGTGAAAGAAGTTGGTACAGTGAATTTCTGAAACAGGTGGAGGGAGGACGCAGTTTGTCAAAGGAGCACAAGAGGAGGCCTGGAGTCCCCTGGGTGTGCAACAGACTTGGCCCAAAGCACATGAGTGTGTGATCCCCTAATTCTGCTTAGCAATTACAGAGGGCGCACAGCTTGTGCCCGAGTTGCTCTCTGTGGCTGGAAAGGCTGCCAGGATTATTTCTGAAGAAACAGGGTGCACGACCTCCATATCGCACAATGCTCTACGCAGAGAAACGACAGAGCGGCTCCTGAAAAGTGCTGGACTCTGCTGTAAACACCCATTAAGATAAGGAGAAAAACACCTGTGTCAAAAGCAGGACTGGCTCAGGTCAGTCATCATCCAATGCTCACGGAGCAAATATTAAGCCTTAAGCTAACTGAAAGATTTAGAGCAGACCGTATCAAACTCTAAACTTCCTACTTTGTTGAGAAAAGCCACTTTTTAAAAGAATAGTCAGCTCTGTGATTTGAAAACGCTTAAGCCCCTTTAAAAATAAACATATTTTCAGTAAACTGTGCTTTACTGTAGCTTCCACCAGCTTGCACTGCTCCACTCTGCTCCTGGGGGGATAGAGAGGATGCACAACCAGGGCAACGTCTTTTTCTCCTAATACAATAAGGGGAGGAAATCTGAACTTCCAGCTCACCCCTGCCTCCTAAGTTCATTTTCAACCAAAAAAACAACCAACCACACAGAGAAGTTGGCAGGTTCTTTTTTTAGCATGTGGCTGAACCTTATCTTGAAGGTATCTTAATTTAAATCACTGCATGACTGGTTTTTTTTTCCCTTCAGAATCCCTTTAATCACTGTAAACTTATCATAGCTTTGGACTGTCACTTCTGCTAAGGTCAAAAGTTGGTACATCAAGGAGTCAGCCAAGCTAAGCCAACCCACAACCTCACAGCAGCCCAGTTTCTATCATCTGGAAGTACCCCTTCCTCGCTCCTTTCTTTAGTAGATAATTTTTAAGTTGAAGCTTCCTTCGTAAACCCCACAACTTTATTCATAAAAACTGTAACTTTACAGAGTGTTCCATCAGGTTTATTCTAGCACTTGTGAGCTGTATTAAAAATACTCTCAAGTTGTTTTCCCTTCCCCTCAGACATGGCGTGTGCATGAGGAATATTGGCAGAACAGGTTTAGTTCAAACGTATGTCGATCTGTACTCATCACTGAAAAATCAACCCATAACTGAATACCCATGTCTTTGCATCTTACTTTTAAGTCTGTGGGGGGAAAATTCCAGTTCTCATGATAAAGCAGCTGTATTTGGGGACCATTTGGCAGCACATTCCAAAGACACAAGAGGGCAGAGCAGACTCAGGTTTGAGGGCATGATTTTAACCTTACCCTAGCTTGACATACAAGGAATTGTGCACTGAATATCTATGTTAAATGGAACATCTGCAGAGCAACAGTCTTCAATTCTAATAAAGTAGTGATTTTGAAGCATCTGGGCAGCGAGTGAGGAAATCTCACAATTGAATATAAATAAAAAACTATTCAAAAAATTCTCAAGAACTCACCATTTCCATGCAATTTAAGAGTGCTAATTATCGTTTTTGAACATGATTAATTCAGCTTAGATTGCAGAGAAATGATAAAAGAGAAAGAAGAAATAAAGGCGAAAGTCAAAGTAAAGCCAACCTGATGGAGTTTTTTTCCCCAGCTGAACTCTTCTTCAGAGACAACCATTTCACAAAGCTACAGTCTGTACAGGATCCTCCCTTACCTTTTAGATCTAGACTTTCATCTTATGCCCACTTTCCTCAGCGAGCAGGATGCTCCTTTCTGATTCCCAAGAAAGGAATTCACATCACCTCTTGGGTGCTCTGGTTCAGAGAGGCAGGTTTTGCAAACAAGMATTCAGCTTACTCCTGGTAACGGACCCTCACAGGTACCTGGCAGTAGAGGAATACAGCTACCAACATGCCTCCAGTTAAAATAGACCTGTAGTGAAACACGTTCATTGACACAGCCCAATACTCATGGAAATGCTCAAAATGCAATGGAAATGCTCACAGCCCAAAGCTCATGGAAATGTAACAAGTTAAGAGGTGAAAGATTATCTCATTCAGGAGACAGAGTAAAGGCTGGGAGATGTGTGTTCATCATCAGCCAGCCTCATTTTTCAGTAGGTAACAGCAGTTACCCACCACCTTGCAAATGCAAGGGACAGGAAGCTTTGCAGTTGAATTTAAAAAAACAAGCGCAACTCCTCCCCACTCCCCCCCTAATTATTAAAACACGTGACTTCAGGTGTTTGAAAAATGCAGCATTTTGGCTATGTTTATACACTTACTGTATACAAAAACTAAAGCCTATTTCCTGCAGTTTGACAGGATTACCCAAGAGACTGGACTACCTACCAACTTCAATTCATCCTCCTCCAGTTTTTCAGGTTTCTCAGTAGCATCACATGCAAAGGCTCTTAAGGAGGCACTCTGGCATGCCTGACCACAGAAAAAGGAGGCAAAGGGACCAACTTTCCAGGAGAAGGAAATAAACCTTCTGATGCTTCTTAGACTCTGTATGAAGAAGAATGTTAGGCAAAACTCTCTGATAAGTAATGACGAAGGGTGGAGAAAACCTGCTAGAACGGCTTTTGTTGAAACGGTAACATTTATTCCTTAGAGCACTGAAGCTGTACCAAAACTTGGGGAATCATTTCTCAGGCTGGAATGTTTCCAACCTTACAGGAAGAATGAAAGCCATTTTCCTCATCAACGAAAAAAATGAAAGGGATTGTTTAGCAAGCTGAAAGAAGACTTTATCTGCATTTTTATCCCAATAACGTTCTACTCAGAACCCTAGCATTGAAAGTATTGATATCTGTGAAACCCCAAAGGCATTTCCAGAAGAAAGACAACGCAACATCTGCTCTGTCTGTCTGCTCTATATTAAAATGCAAACATCAGGTTCAGTGTGAATACCCGTACCCTGATTAAAGCCAACTCAACTGTCTCTAAACAGTAATTTGTATCTGCTGTTTCATATGCTTACCCATGTATGTTGGACACAGGAATGATAGTTAGAATTGCCATTCTGAAGCAACAGAAGTCTCTGATTTTAGTACTCTTACCAACATAGAATCATAGAATCTTTAAGGTTGGAAAAGACCTCTAAGATCATCAAGTCCAACCATCAACCCAACATCACCATGCCCCACTAAACCATGTCCCTAAGCGCCTCATCTACACGTCTTTTAAATACTTCCAGGGATGGTGACTCCACCACTTCCCTGGGCAGCCTGTTCCAATGCTTAACCACTCTTTCAGTAAAGAAATTTTTCCTAATGTCCAATCTAAACCTCCCCTGGCGCAACTTGAGGCCATTTCCTCTCGTCCTATCGCTAGTTGCTTGGCAGAAGAGACCAACACCCACCTCGCTGCAACCTCCTTTCAGGTAGTTGTAGAGAGCGATAAGGTCTCCCCTCAGCCTCCTCTTCTCCAGGCTAAACAGTCGCAGTTCCCTCAGCCGCTCCTCATAAGACTTGCTCTCCAGACCCTTCACCAGCTTCGTTGCCCTCCTCTGGACACGCTCCAGCACCTCAATGTCCTTCTCGTAGTGAGGGGCCCAAAACTGAACACAGTATTCAAGGTGCGGCCTCACCAGTGCCGAGTACAGGGGGACAATCGCTTCCCTAGTCCTGCTGGCCACACTATTTCTGATACAGGCCAGGATGCCATTGGCCTTCTTGGCCACCTGGGCACACTGCCGGCTCATATTCAGCCGGCTGTCAACCAGCACCCCCRGGTCCTTTTCCGACAGGCAGCTTTCCRGCCACTCTTCCCCCAGCCTGTAGCGTTGCATGGGGTTGTTGTGGCYGAAGTGCAGGACCCGGYACTTGGCCTTGTTGAACCTCATGCAGTTGACCTCAGCCCATCGATCCAGCCTGTCCAGGTCCCTCTGCAGAGCCTTCCTACCCTCGAGCAGATCGACRCTGCYGVCCAGCTTGGTGTCGTCTGCAAACTTACTGAGGGAGCACTCAATCCCCTCATCGGGATCGTTGATAAAGATATTGAACAAGACCGGCCCCAAAACGGAGCCCTGGGGGACACCGCTCGTGACCGGCCGCCAAGTGGACTTCGCTCCATTCACCACAACTCTCTGGGCCCGGCCGTCCAGCCAGTTTTCTACCCAGCGCAGAGTACACCTGTCTAGGCCATGAGCCGCCAGCTTCTCTAGGAGGATGCTGTAGGAGACAGTGTCGAAGGCTTTACTGAAGTCCAGGTAGACCACATCCACAGCCTTTCCCTCATCCACTAGGCGGGAACATGGACTACCCTAGTACACAGAATGGTAAATGAGTCTCAAAACCAAGAGCCAGTGTCCAAATACAACTCCTTCCTCTGAAACACAAAACGTATCTAATGGTCCAAATGCAGCTTATTTCATGTTTCCTCTCCCAAATACTGAGCTAAGAAACTACTTAAGACTAGTACAAAACAATTTCCAAGCTAAATTTCCATCTGCACTACACACCTCCAGGACAGGAGCTGGTGGGATGCTAATTTGCATCCCCCTGGCCTAGATGGTGGGTGAGAGCAACAGATAGTGGTCTGCACTTCCCTGTATAAACACACACAACTTGAAAATGGCCAGGGAGCACCAGATTTGGTGCAAATATATTGTTATACACTAGGTGTTGGAGCTTGAAGGAAAGGTGTGAGCACCAGGGCCCTCATGTGCTTGAACAGATAATGTACCACCAAGGTTCCTCATAACCAACTGATGCACATGAGAAATTCACAGCAGAGCACCAGTTCGCTCCATGCAGCAGGATGCTAATCATACCCAGAAATCTAAGGTGAGCCTTGAAGACCCAATGCTGAACTCCTTACTGATTTTGTTTGCATGTAACTCTTACTAACTTAAGTGAGTTACTTCTTCTTGGTTGAAGAATCAGTCTCTCCATGTCTTACACAGAGTACATTGTCTTAAAAAAAAAGAAAAACACCAGTGAGTACATTTATGGCAGGGGGCATAATGACAGCCATGACACAGGCAGCTTTTTCTTAGAATCGCAGAATCATAGAATGGTTGGAAGGGAAGGGTTTGGGTTGGAAGGGACCTTAAAGATCATCTAGTTCCAACCCCCCTGACATGGGCAGGGACACCTTCCACTAGGCCAGGTTGCTCAAAGCCCCACACAACCTGGCCTTGGACACTTCCAGGGATGAGGCATGACAGAGTTCATTTGCAGACATTAGAGCACCCAGAAGAGTAGAGTCCACTGAAGCCCTTTATAGCTCTAAACTAAGAGGGTTGATGGCCCTTAACCAGATCAGTTTAATGAGCTTTTGGAAGCTAAATCCTGGGAGAGACTACACAATGCATGTCCCACGCTTTCAGTAAATACCACTTCCAATCTACACATGCTGGGTCAGAGGCAAAGCAGCAGCCCACAAGGAGTGCGAAACAGTGACAAAACTCCCTCCGAGGTAAAAAGGCATCTCAGGGACATGCTGGAAGGGGCTCTGACAGTATCAGCTGATGCCCAGATCAAGCCTCCATAGTACAGCAAGACTCCCGCAGCAGCTGTGCTCCAGCTTGAGCCAGGGAAGAACAGGGCTTTCAGCTCCTATTCCAGACCATGCCACCAACGACAGGAGAAACATGAATAACTACCTGCCTTTTATTACTTTACCAACTCACATGTATGTGAACACAAAGTGAAGTGCAAGAGATTACGTGCAGATCTATAAAACACAGCAAGATCTTGGGATAACACCAAATAATAGGAGAGGCATATTGCTGCTGCTGCACCACTGAGCAGGGCTGACAGCAAGCCCAGTGGCTGAGCATCTCCAGTCAGCTATGTTGTGGGTCCACCTCTGTGCTGTGATGTCAAAAGGATTTTCCAGAGACTTGGTGACCGTTGGTTTCATTTGAGTTTCATTATGTAAAGCAGCTTCCCAGAACATGACTATACGATAGCAATGCACTTCTTACTGCCCTAGGGATGAAACATAAGAACATGGTATTTCAGTAACAACAGTGGAAAGAACTGTTTAGTCTGAAACAAATATATGTTTAAGCAAGGATAGAGAAACCTAAGGAGAGACTCAAGCATCAACACAACAACATATGCCAATCATCATCGGTCCCAAGTTTACGTGTAACATGTGGGAAACAAAAAGGTAATGCCCTGCCCTAACACTGTCTTTGCACAGGTTAGCAAACTTCTCTAACACATGGGGGACTTTTACCTTCTACACTGCTCATCGTTCAGAGCTTGCACTTTGTGGTGTGGAAGGAACAACACCAAATGAACAGGTTTTTTAATTAAGCAACATTTTGTATTTTCAAATGAAGATCTTAAAGAAGACCCGTAGACAATCCTGAAACACTTAGGAAAAACGTAGTTGTGAAACAGTGGTTCTGGCCTTGAAGGATTCTACTCTGCACTTCTTTGCAATGGCTTAACTGGAGTACGGCACACCAACCAAGGCTGCTGCCCACTACAGCGCGATTTGATGATTTTTCCGCAATGGGCTGGATAGGGCCCACTCCGAAACCCAACGAGAAGAAATAACTTCTGAGACAAACAAGCTACATGTATTTTAAACACCAGAAAGAAAAAAAGCAAAGATCTATCTATGTGGGAAAGCTTTGTCGCTGTATGTTTTTCTGTTATAATTATGTTAGTACAACTACAGCAAAGGAATGCACATGCACCACTTTGTTTACATTGGATTAGTTTCTTCCGTTAAAAAGTCTTCAGATAGCCCTGTACATTTTTTTTTCCTGAACAACTGCAAAACACTCTGGGTACATATTGCAGGGAACAGCATTCCCACACCGGATCCCAGATGATCAAAACACTGTGCAACACCTGTGAGAAGCTATTGGGAGGCAAGGACCAGCAGTCCTTGCCCGCTACCCCGAAGCTGTGTTGTTTTAGGGAACTGACACTATTTCCACACTGCTGACACGCTGCAAAGGGGAAATCCTGTGCACCAGGATTCTGGCTGGCACCATGAAGAAAAGGCGGTGGCCGCTGAATTGGAAGGGGCATGTGTCCAAGCTTGGTATTTCTGTGGAGGTCACCTGCTAAGATGGCAGCCCTCTAGCAGTATGCAGAACAAAGTGGTTTCTATTTCTATTTTCTCTTGCGCTGCGAGGCTGGGTCTTTGGCACCATCTTTGGTGCAATCGATGCCTGAGTCCCTGGTTTGATGCTGGGCACGTCAAGCAGCTAGCAGGAGCCAGAAGCCTCTTATTCCCTGAAAACCTCAATGCTTCAAAGCAGCAAGTCCAGCATTTGATTTCCTCTGATAACACTTGGGCAGGAGGCAGACGGTAACAAAAAGGCAGCGGGAGGAAGAACAACTCCACCAGAGTGGAGTCCCTGACCGATGTGCCAGCACACATGGCAGCACCAGGAGCCAGGCGCCCCGCGACAGCAGCCTCCTGAGCGTGGCTGTGGGCTCCCAGAAGCTGTGTGCCAATGGATAACCATGACGGAAGGGGGAATTCATCTCACTAAACTCCAGCCAACTTGTCTATGCAAGCTGTCTGTGTACCAGTTCAGTCAGTGGAAACGGGCACATGTGAACAGTGATTTACCTTATACATTCAATAGTTTAAGATTAATCACTTCTGGACATACCTATATCTGCCCACTGATTGCAGAGAAACGTAGACTCCTAGTACGGCATACACATGCAACTTTTAGCTAGACAGTGTCAGGTGCAACGAACTGCCCTTTGCTGCCAATTACCTTCACATGAACTGTTGCTGCAAAGTAATCTTCCTGTTTTCCTGAAATGTGCATTCCTGTCTTGCAGGAAACAATGCTGACCTGTATACGTTATACATATCATTTTCTGGCTTCAGTTACTACACTGACTCCTAATTCATGAACCTGCTACCATCTCCTGTCAAAGAAGCACGACAGCAAGGGTGGAGGAGATGTCCACATGCAGAAACACCCTGAAGGAAAGCCCAGGAAGGACAGAGAGCTTGCGGCTGATTTCCTTAGTTTATATCTAGCAACACTGGCCAGGACAAATAGTCTCCTGAATYATATTCTCCACTTCGGCAAAGATTAGCTCCCAAATAAACTTACTAGTATAATTTTACTTGTTTAAAAGGGAGTGCAAGTATTAGCCTGGTCCACCTGACTGTAGGTATGTCTCTAGTTTTGTCTTGGGCTCCTCAGCACAGACTTGCTGCCACTTATTGAATCTTTTGTTTGTAACAACATATTAGCCCTGGATTACACTCCTGCTCTTGCCTAACTGATTGGTATGGACTCACACAGTGAGGGGAATCTTTTTTCTGTGTATCTCTTTGTACTGCATTGGGCTGGAGTGGTTGTACTGGCCTCTGCAAGTAGTTCCCGTCTGCTGACATAAGGACCAAATGTACTGAGGTATACTTCTTTTTTTTTTTTTTTCATTGGTTTATCCATTTAAGACTTGATAAAACAGCTATCTCTGTGATGCCTAAAAACCAATTAGTCAGGATTTAAGGTGCATGGGAGGTGCTTTCCCTAAAAATTAAACCATTCTAAAAATTGCTATGCTTTCTACATATAATCGCCACTTCTTCATTTATCTCTTCTTTATCCCCTCCCTTTTATGAATGTAGCAAAACACTCACTGTCTAGGCCCTCTCATCTTGAGGGTCCTTTAGCTAAAGGACTGCCCCTAGGTCTTCTCACACATTGCTGGTTGTTCTTTTTGTCCACCCCAGAGTCCCACCTGCTCTTCTAACTGATGACTCAGCCCTGTCGCCATCCCTGACCTTCCCCTTCCCACCGACACTGCCATCTTGTCAAAAGCTTTCTCAAGGATAAACTGCTTCTGTGACATTTCTAAAACCAGGTCCTTCCTCAAGCCCCCTTTGCCAAACTCAAGCTTATGCAATTACTTTTCTCCTTTCCCTGGGTGGCTGGATCCTTTTTACATCTCTCCTCATTAATCTATCTAACAAATTGAAAATTGTAAAGAAATGTCTTACATTTACTAGTCTTCTCAATGAAGTATATATGAAAAAGCCAAGTAATACCTCAAAAGGAAGAAGCCTCAAATGTCATGAAGGAATTGAAGAAAACTGAGCTACAGCATAGCTGCAGACTGGATCATTAAGACAACGGGCACTGAGTGGGTGCAGGGAGCTGCGTAGGAAGCCCTTCGAACTCCTGGTCAACTGTCCACAACTCCCCAGACGTACAGCACCTACGCCAAGAAATACAGGGGACGCAGACTCCTAGAAGGCCAGACTATATCATATCCACCCCTTAGCTACTCAACACAAAGGGGGCTGGGAGCCCTATGAGTTTGTAATGAAATAACAAGAGTTTCCCCTTTCACAACAGCCAGTGACAGGACGCATGACAGTGACTGAGAGACGGATCCTCTGGAAGATGCCTTGAGCCACACAGACACATCCATTTAGAAAACACCACCATACTTTGTGGCTCAGAGTATCTGAACAGTRAAGAGGAAGGTTCCCCTTCTGTTCAGTGTCAATTCCCAGTTTTCACCAGATCCTTTCCCAAAGGAAAAGGAACATCCCGTGTCTTCAGGAAATGCACTTCTTTGAGAAGTAAATAGCTGCAAAGACTTAGAGTACTTCATTTGCACCTGCTCACTATCTTCCAACCCACTTTTTGGTGGGTGACAATGCTGCAAAGGTATGTTGAAATTCTATGCTCTACAAACAATATGTCCTGCACAAAAGAATTTAAAAGTTACTAACAGGATAAGTAAAATCACAGGCTAAACTCTATTCTTAATTATGTTGTAATCAAAGAAGCATTAAAGACTACCCAGTCAGAAGAATGCTGGGTTCATACCATACCAGCTGTAGGATCTGAACTCTGCTGTGTAGGTGGATTAGAAAGTTATGGAAAGAGCTAAATTCTTGGCTAATTTTCAAGGAGAGAAACATTGCTAAGCTCAACAAGCTAGACAGCTCTCAGCATGACCCATCATGGTTTGTGTAAAACATCTCTGATTTAGTAGACATGGTACTTCCTTTTCATCTGATCTATTTAATGACCTTTTTCCAGGCTTCGGGAATCTGGGTACTCATTTTCTTTTTGACAGACTGAAAATGGTGTAACAAAGTCAGGGCGACAGAAGACATTCAGAGACACAGCATTTCCAAAATGAGGAACGTATCCATAGGTCTGGGAAAGCTAAATACTTCAAGGGCAATTAGTAGATTTCTGAGACACGCAGTCATGTCTTTCAGGCAAAACTTTACTAATCCGCTTCCTAGCAGATGAAAAGAATTAGCTTGTATTTGCAACAATTAAAGAAAAACACAGAGTAAATACTAAGATTAAACTTTTCAACTAGCTAAAATGCAGACGAAAGAATGCTTATAGAAAATCCAGGCTTCTGTCACTGATGTACATTTTATTTATACAAACTTTTTCAAATACACAAAGTTTCACATGCATCAAAGATTCTTCCAGCATCCCTGGGCTATCCAACGGGGGTTTCATTTTACTGCCAGGGAAGCTGAAACAGACCCTCAGTGAACTGACCAAAGCAATGATGGGTTTCAGCAGCAGGGTCCAGCTCAGGATGTACCAGCGATTCTCCTAAGCTCTCATAACAGCACTCCTCATTTGGAGATCTTTCCCTTTTTACAAAGGCAGTGCTCGTCATCACTCCATTTTACAGACAGTGAAAACAAGAGACAAAACCCTAGAAGGACTCCCCAGGAGACAGCCCACAGACAGGGGTGGAAAACCTCATCTTTTGTGCCTGACTCCGTCTGAACCAAGAACTTAACCAGTTCCGGGGTCTGTACCGAGTCACCAGCCACTCGCAATGCAACAGCTGAACAATGTTTGTTGAGGCATTTAAATATAGAGAAAGGAAACAAACATTGAAGTAAAAAAGTGCTGTGGAAAAGTTTGTAAAACTATGACCAGCACATCGAGTATGAGCATTTTAGTTTATTCCAAGAATGCAGAACGTGATCCTAAATAATGTTAGGATTTGCAAAGATATATAACACAGACACACGGCTCAAGCTTTATATGAGATTTCCTCATGTGTCTGGAAGCTTAAATCCTTGTCCATTTGTTTGGCTTTAACTTTACGTTCTTGCATTGTTGTGATTACTAGAGATTGCTTTTTTGGCCTTTGTGCCCACGGATGATTTCATGTAATTGCAACTGTGCCACCAGCACTGCGTAGGTATCCAAACATGCTCAGTTCTGTAGAGCCTCTCAAACACAAGGATCTGCACGTCAGCACTCAAAGCACTTCAGAAACAAGCAGGACACGTGCTGTACAAACACATCAGTTCTCTGGGGCAGGGAGGCTGCTCTTCCTGACTTGTACTCATATTTGGAGAAGATGAGATTATGCAAACACAGGACTTCTGAGACCACGGATTTGCCCTGACAAGAACGTTTTAGCTTTCCTTCCTCTTCCCCGAGGCCAGCACTGGCGCCATTCGTTAGCAGAAACCTGAACGCTTTGTTAAGCAGCAAAGCAGCGTACATACAGCTTTTCTGGGTAATTTCTTCACGTTACCAGAGAAAAGGGCAACAGAAGACATTAGGCCACCGCGGTCAGGGTGCTAAAAAGCAGGAGCGATGTACCTTCTGTCTCATGGGGAACAGCCTTCAAAACGTGACCTCAGCAGCTTCTCTCTGAGATATAATGTGGAGGAGGATGATGCTGCTGCTTCTCAGTGCTGCTGAATTCAGCTCAGCAAGAAGGGGAAAGCACTCAGGAAGGAATGCTGTGCATGCCAAACAAGGACGTGTTAGCACCCTACCAGGACACCAACGCGGGCAGTACCAGCGTTTGTTTTGTTCCAGTAAGTCTGACTATTAGTCACATTTATGCACCGACTGCAGCAGCCAAATGCTGTAGTTAGACATATGAGACTTGTACAGGCAATTCCAGAAACTCATTCATCCCATGCCAAAATACAACATGCTGCCAGTTACAGAGCGGGATTCTCACTCCAAGCGTAGGGGCGATATTTTGTTTCCAAAAATGTACCAGGAGTCAGAGGTGACACAGGATCTGAAAAAAGGCAAGCAATGTACCATGGCTCAGTCTGACAACACTCTTGTCCTTGGGAACCCCCTTAATTTTAGCAGAACAAGAGGAGGAAATGCCCTGAGCACTCCTTGCAATGTCTCCACAGGAAAGGGAATTGATTGTACAGTTGAACCGAGAAAGTGGGAAAAAAAAAAATCTGTGTTCAGAACTAGAGAATCACAGCAGGTGCCAATATTTTCCAGTCTTCAGGCATGTTAACATCAACATTTCAAGCTTCTCCGTCAAGTGTTTAATAATAGTCTCTTTAGGTTCCTTAGGAATTGTCTGCACAGCATAAAGCAGAGTACAAAGGCAGGAAACCGTCAGGAGATTTGGTGCTTTACTAAAAGGGGAAGCAGAGAACATACCAAGTTTCTTGTGAAAAAAAGATGATCATACCTTGGGTAATGCTGCAAAGGACACTACAATTCTGACAGTGGTTAGGCTATCACAGCTGTTGAAAGTGCCAGGGAGCCACAACCAAGACGACAGGGTACCAGTAAAGAGCACGTGGCAGTAAGCCTACCTCGCTCACGCAAAAACCTGTCACTACTGCTACTTCGTTTTGCAGACCATCTTCATACCAATACACAGAGGAGGGAGGCATCCTGTGTACTTCGTTCATCTGAGAGCAACAGTTCAGGCTTGCAGGTAGGAACAGGCAGTTACGAACAGAGAGGAGACAAAGTTTAACAGGACTCATACCCTGCTGCTCCTTCTAAGTAAGAGATTGAGAACATGATCTTGGTTCAGAGCACTTAATACAGTCATTACTGGACTTCTGGGGCTGCACCAACTAAATGCACCCTGTAGAACTAAACTGTTTCATTTCCTTCTGTTAGCCCTGTTTGGGGCACAAGGACACAGGCTTTACACTCCAGCAGACTCACGAAGGTAAGTATTAGCTCCAAGACTGACCGATGAGGAAACCACAAAACCAGAAAGGCCCCTTCCTTCCCAACAAGCCCTTGCCGTTCACCTGCATTTTTCTGGTGTGAGGCTGGGGAAGAAGGCAAGCACCCACCAACAGTTCAGGAGAGGACAAGACACTTGTGACATTCACACTTACTTCAACCATAAGCTATCCATGACAATACAGCAATTAGCATGCAGATGTGCCACTGGAACAACCAGTGGGAAACCAACACAACCACCTTGCTGGAGGAGCCGGGGGCTTGATTCTTCTGTGGTGTCAGGACTGAATCCTACTGCAAAGGAAAGCAGAGGTAGGCTGCTTCCTAGGTGGATGCAACCTCATGGCCACAGAAGGCAAAGTGAGATCCTGAGGAGGATGGCACTGCCACAGCTTCTGCTGGCTAAAACAAAGCAGAAGACATGTCTAAGCCAGGGCACGCTCAGGGCACACAGATGGTATCTCAGCATCTTTTGAAACCATAACTCTTCTACACTATGTGCTTTATTCCATTCATATTCTTCCCCCATGAGGCTGAGCTAGATGCTTATCTGAATTTGCTTTTAAATCTGCAGGATGACCCCTGCTCTGTATACCATGAAACAGTAATTATGTTCATTTTGGCAATGGTTATTGGTCTGTTATTGAAATGAATACCCTGTCCTCAATGCCTGTTTCTTAAGTCTGCCCGAGTAAGGGAATATTCTATAAATATATCCCTGTCAGCTAGCCAATACACTCATGTTATTTTCCGTAATATTGGTGTACTTTTATAGCTCTTCCCCTATAAATACTTTGCAAGTCTATCTCAGACAAGAAGAAATTCATTTTCTGTATGAAAGGCAAATAGTAGGATAGAAGTTCCTGCACCACAGTGAAAAATGAAGCATTGCAAACACATCATTGCCAACTGGGCAATTAGTTTCTTTACTTGCAAGAGTTTGAGAGTTAGGTATGAATGAAGTTACCACCCTTTCCTCTCCCCTTTCTTTTTATTCTACGAAGCAACAAATCCCAGAGAACTCTCAGAGCCCACATTTAATAATGTATCTTTCTAAGAACCAACTTAAGATTTTCAAAGGATTTTCATTTATTACGAGTCACGATCACTTCCGCACGGCCCTGTACTCATTTTACTTCAGCTTCCCTCAAAAAACACCCAAGGATTTTAATTTAATTTTATTTTTAACCTTTGCATCCCATTTCAAAAGTGCTTATATTCTGCAGCATGAGTTTAGTCATTATGTTCTGCCTTACATAAAGCTGCCAAAATCCAGGGTTAAACTGCAGTCAGCCAAATTTCAGACCGCTTCTTCAGGAGAACACAGCCCAGGAGTGGTTCAAAAGCTGCTCCTCAGCATGAGGTGGGGTCCTCACAGGCAGCATCCCATCTCAGCCAGCAGGTACAACCTGCAGGCACCAGCACCAACATCTTTAAAATAACTTCACATGCATTTCATTCCAGATACTCATCAGAGAAGACTAGAAAGATATCAGCTGGCTTTCTATTTCAATATCCATCTGACTACAGTATGACCAATAGGAGGAATGAGAGGGGATGGGACTTAAACACACCATGTGAACCAGCTTAGGGGCTTCTAGTTTTCCTTATGCCCTTAGGCTTATTCTAGTCCACAAGAGAAGAGTGGTCTCTCTAAAAGACCAAAAAGATTCATCTAACCGGGATCAGGAAGGTGTTTTTGTTCCCCAGGATGAGGCTCATCCTTTGCATTCCAGGTTTGCAGAGGCCTGTGATGTTTCCAAAGGATGGAAACTCAGATGTGTATTTGTAGTGATGGGGTACATGTTCACACTCTCCTGTGGAAACTGTTCCCTAGTACTCACTTTGTTTCTTTGTATTTTATTTTTCCTTTAGGTTCCCCACTTCCTTTTCTCCTTGGTCTTTGCCAGGGAGATCTTCAGCACCCCTTGCTCATTTGTTTTGCTTTTGGTTTTTTTTCCAGCATCAGGACGATGCCTGATTGTAACAGGACAAATCAGCAGGGACAAAGGCTAGTGGCAGATGTCTAGGGAAGAGTGTAAAACCACAGAAAGCTTACGATGACATTGTCCACGTCATACCCCACTGCAGCAGCCATTTAGGGACTTCTTCAGGAAAGTAAAGGGTTTATCTGTTCTCAATAGGTTTTTCTGCCATCAATCTAATTGCTTTTTCAAACCCACACAAATTGGCATTCACAACATCCCGTGGCACTGAGTTTCCTTGTTTAGCTATGCAATATAGGATAGTGAAAATTTTTTTTTTTTTTTAAAGCTTACCACCTACTACTTTCATATTTACCAGAAGAAACAACACAATGCTGTTCCCATTCATCATCAGCATGCTGTTCCTGATTCACACAGGCCTCCATTGTGCTCCCCTCTCAGCTACTTCAAGAAGTTTCGAGTTCTGCATTTCAGTTCGATCAAATCCTTTGCCAGTGAAGCTACTGTACTGGGGATGGAAAAGAAAGGGTCTGGCTCCTCTAGTGAAGCATTTCAGTTACACAGTGCAAGTTTCTGTCAGAAAATCTTTGATTTTGCCTGCAAAGACTTATGCTGAGTCTTTAGTAGAGACTCTTAACAGCACAGGCAACCAGATGATCTTGTATTTATTGCACAAGACTTGGAAAAAAAAAAATCACACTTCTCTAAGCTTGCTTTGGGACTTTAGGCTACTTACGTTGTGTTTCAATGTACCAAGTTATTATGTAGCCCTTGTAAGGCTAGAACAGACACTTTCTGAAAGAAAACGAGGTATTTGGTTGGAAGAAGTTGGAGAAGTGCAAGAGAATACTATGCTCACAGATGCAGGTCAGATTTTGAACAGAGTCTCCTACACAAAGCCCCTACCTCTCATATTAAAGTGCACTAAACTAACAAGCCTAGTTATTAAGAATGAGAAACTGCTCTAAAAAGATCATGAAATACTTAAAAGTTAGCTCTTTACCTACATTTTCTTAGTTCAGAAGGGAACGCATTTCAGCAGAATTATAATGAAGATGAAAAGCTGCACTTACGCAGTTACAGAGCATTAAACATACCACATGCCTTTTGTGTGCTTTAGAAAACTAATCAGAGGCCATCATCAAAGAGATATTCTGTAATACCTATGCAGTTAACTCAGGTTGTAAATCCTTCCACCCTTGTGTTCAGAAGGAGGGAGAAGATTCCTGCTCCAAAAAAACGCTGCAGGCCCAGCTCAGAATTTGGTAGTGCTGGTCAGACTTTTTCATCCACAACTGTGTCTAAACGTGAATTTTCAAAGACTACTATGCATGCAGACAGGGAACAACATTCAAGTGTGATGCCTGCAGGGAATCAGTTTGCTTAACACCCCCCACTGCCCAAATACACCACATACACCCCACCCCCCAAAAAACCCACTTGCCTCATTTAACATAAAAAATGCCATACTATACAGGTTCTGCTCATCAATTCCAATTAAGAACATAGGCAGTAACATATAGCTGGAAATAAGCTTTAACTTTAGGTTAACTTTAAATCAAGAATCAGATTTTGTAGCTGGATTGTTTGGGTTTTTTTGGTGGTTTGTTTTTTTTTTTTTTTTTTTTTTTTTTTGGGGGGGGGGGGGTTTTAATTTTTTTTTTTTTTTTTTTTTTTTTTTTGGGGGGGGGGTGGGTTTAAATTTGCTTTGTAGCAGTAGATGTGTCTGGTTTGGGGCTCAGCTTGAAGAGCTCAGAAAGCTGCTCAGATGCTGGTTTTGAATCCTCCATATGGAGAGAAACTCCATACAGCGCTCTCGCTCTCCCCCCTCCCAGAGGAGATGTGCTCAGCTGATTACACAGGCATCCCTAGTCCACTGCAGCGTGAAAGGAACCAGATCTGCGTAACTCCCTTCCACAGTCCATCTTCTTCCTTTTACCTTGAAAAGGAGCTGTAAATTCAGAGGCTGCTATGATTCTGAGCTAACACATGCCTGGCAATGAGAGCTACCCCATTACTGGGAAAAAGATACAGCCTGGAAGAAAAGTATGTTTCTCCTGCATCAAGCAATGCTCATGGCTAGATACAACCGCGACACAGATATAACCTGCCCCCTGCAACGCGACACGCAGCACGCTCTGCACAGCAAACAGAGGACTACTGCTGCTTCAGGCTTCACCTGCTACAGCCACGCATAGTATTTCAGGACGTTGCAAGACTGAAAATCAAAGCAAATAGAGGTCTCCGATCTCAGTAGTATCACTTGAATTAGTAATTATATCAGAGGTGTTGGTTCTCAGGAGGGTTGTTTGCAGGATGACGGTAAGAATTTGGTCGATGGGCATTTTCCCATTATGGAAAACCCTTCAGTAAGGGCACCGTCGTTCTGTACCATAAAGGTCAGCACTGGCAAAAGACACTTCAGGAAGCCTTGTGACAAATGGTAGACCCGTCCCAATATCATCTTATCCAGCCATCAGCTAGAGATGTCTCAAATGGTAAATGCAATAGAAAAATAACAAATAAATCCTATTTTAGGAACAGCAGTTCTCTGGTCAACTCACTCTACCAAAGTTTAGCTGCAACTCTTCACAGACACATGTATTAAGCTTAATTAAAAAACAAATATACAGTCTGGTCTATTTGAGCTACATTTGGTGACATATTGCCAGCCCATGGACTTTTCCTCCCCTACATCAAACTCTGACGTTAGCATATGTAATACTTCATTTTGTGCAAACAAGTCTTCCTACAGGATAAGGACCATTACATTAAATTATCATTACTTTTAATTACCATGCTATCTCAACTCTGGGTATGTTGCCCAGCCCTAAAGACATGTTTTGTTTCAAACTACAAAGCAGCGTCTCTCTTCTGGACTGTTTTTAAAAGCCATGACATTTATTTAACTCTAATGACAATCAGTATAAAGCAGAAAGCTAAATCACACCACTGATGGTAAACACCAAGTTCCCAGCAGTGTTAATCTTTCTCTGATCCCTTCTTCCAAGAGGCTGCTCCTTGCAATCTGATCAAACTTGAAAGCCCACAAGTACTTTGGAGATTAGCTGGTGAAGCAGAAAAGAGGAGAGTGAGTTAGGGTGGACAGTGAGTGTAAGAAAAGCGTTTCATTGTGCAAATTTCTTCACACTCAATCCCCAGGGCTCTTTTTATTAAATGTGTTTTATATTGCTTGAATGACAATCTGTACTGAATTTCCATAACCCCTCTTCTGTCAACAGTCAACAAAGCCCAGCACGGACACTGGCCTTGATTTAACACTGAGAAAGCAGAAGATGATGGAGGAAGACAGGTAGCCAGGGGTACCACCAGGTCTCTTACACCCTTTACGTCACACAGAACCCTTGAGTTTTTTACTTGGCTTTACTTTACAGGCAAATTGAATAGAGAAGGGCTCTAGAGACAAGAACGGGCCACTACAATTTTGGAGATGTTGACAGATGAGGATGGAGGAAAAAAACCCCACTGCTTTAGGTTTTGGCTACTTTTGGGGACATTGGGATCTAAATAGTATCTCTTCTCATTGTTCTTGCTTGCCAGAAGTATTCTGCAATGGTGAGACAAACATCACTATCTGAATGACTGAAAATCAAAAGACTAGGCATTAGACCCTGTGCATAATACACAGCGTGCATAATACACAACACGTCCCGCAGGGGTCCATACTGGGACCAGTACTGTTTAAGATCTTCATCAATGACATAGACAGTGGGATCGAGTGCTCCCTCAGCAAGTTTGCAGATGACACCAAGCTGAGTGACACCATGCGGTTGACATGCCTGAGGGACAGGATGCCATCCAGAGGGACCTGGACAAGCTTGAGAAGTGGGCCCGTGTGAACCTCATGAGGTTCAACAAGGCCAAGGGCAAGGTCCTGCACCTGGGTCAGGGCAACCCCCGGCATCAATACAGGCTGGGGGATGAAGGGATTGAGAGCAGCCCTGCTGAGAAGGACTTGGGGGTACTGGGGGATGAAAAGCTGGACATGAGCCAGCAATGTGCGCTCGCAGCTCAGAAGGCCAACCGTATCCTGGGCTGCATCAAAAGAAGTGTGGCCAGCGCTTTTCCCAGGTCGAGGGAGGTGATTCTGCCCCTCTACTCTGCCCTGGTGAGACACCACCTGGAGTACTGTGTCCAGGTCTGGAGCCCTCAGCACAAGACAGACATGGACCTGTTGGAGCGGGTCCAGAGGAGGGCCACAAAAATGATCAGGGGGATGGAACGCCTCTCCTATGAAGAAAGGCTGAGAGAGTTGGGGTTGTTCAGCCTCGAGAAGAGAAGGCTTCGGGGAGACATTATTGCAGGGGGCTTATAGGAAAGATGGGGACAGATTTTTTTAGCAGGGTCTGTTGCAACAGGACAAGGGGGAATGGTTTTAAAGTAAAAGAGGGTAGACTTAGACTAGATATAAGGAAGAAATTTTTTACAATGAGGGCGGTGAAACACTGGAACAGGTTGCCCAGAGAGGTGGTAGATGCCCCATCCCTGGAAACATTCAAGGTCAGGTTGGACGGGGCTCTGAGCAAACTGATCTAGTTGAATATGTCCCTGCCCATGGCAGGGGGGTTGGACTAGATGACCTTTAAAGGTCCCTTCCAATCCAAACTATTCTATGATTCTATGATAATACAGCGCTACCAAGTAAGTACAGATCTACTGCTGGTATGGAAGAACACAAGCATACTGTGTAGTTAACTCAGGTTACAGTCTTAACCCACATGATCTGAACACAGAAATCTGTGGCTAAGTTTGGAGGTACTTAAAATCAGGCATGGGTTAGATCTGGGACCCCACTTTCACTCCAGCTACTTCATAAACTTCCTGTTAAGATGCAAATTAAAACTAACCCTAAAATTTTATTAAACACTGTCAGTCCGTCAAGGTTTGTGCTACAGTCCTCCCAATCCTTCTATAAACACATTTCCTCATTGACAAGAGCGACTGAAAAAGTTATATGGTGCCCTGGAACTGCACAGCCTTGGGCCACATCCCATGCAGACAGGTGACTGCAGCAATGGGACATATTGGTATGGGGCACAGGCGATGTTCAGTTGGAAGACCTCACGTGCGTACAACCATAGCATGTAGCGTGGATGTTGCTTAAGTGGCCAGTGTTCACAAGAGCCTAGAGAAGCAATCCCACTGTCACCAGTATACCCATCTTTATAGAGAGAGCTTTCATTAAGAGAACATAAAATGCACTTACTTCTCCTTCCCCAGCTTGGTGGGAAAATTCAAGCTCATTGTGGAATGAACTTACAATATTTTAAACTGGCAAATACTGAGTGGGTCAGAAATCCTCCCCACTGGAGGCCCTGGCGCAACTAAGTGTTAATAAAATGGGAAGGGAGAAAAGTGCACACATTTCCAGACACTTAGAAGACAAACAGTGTCTGTCAAGCTCTGCACCCAGATTTAACATGTAGGTAAGGCATCCGCATTCACATATTGGAACATTTTGTCTGTTTTTTTCCTAAGAATAAGCACTCTCCAGTAGAATTATGCTCTAGCATTGAACATGTGTACAACCTAAAATTAGGTGGCCTCAGGTTCTCTTTCAAATAACCTTGTTCGATGCTTGCATCCACTGAACTAGAACAGATGTTCCCTAGTCATGTTTTTCTTTCACTACGGTGAGAAGAGAGCTGCAGTATGAGAAGAGCTGCTTCCAGCACTGGTGACACCTGGAACTCAGGATAAACAATCAAAAACTGCTTCACTTGGTCTTAGCATCCTCTTTTAGCATGTTATTTGATATATGGACAGAGAAAACAGATGATTTTTTTTTTTTTTTTTTTTTTTTTTTAATCCTTTTCACTGTTTGTTCTCCTAAAAGTCTAACTGCCATGGTCATGCCCTGAAAGGAAAATTCTGACGTTTGAATATCTGTTCTCTCACTACTTTGTAATAACTGGCATTAAGTTCTATCAAATAATTTGTTGAATAATTGGGTTTTAAATAGCTTCACAAAAACCAAAACTGCTTAAATTTTCATTACTGACTTCTTTTGCAATATCCGTTTCAAAAACCAGTGCGAGGACTAGCAATTTATTCTCATTATTATTCATGCAACCCCATTACACTACCTGAATTTCCTATTCCTCTCAATCTGCCTTCTCTCACTCATGTTCCCTGCCTCCTTTTTAAGGGAAACAGATTGAGTATCCTCCCAGAAAGGATCCCTGCTCAATCTTACATTCATAGATCAGGTACCAAGAATGAAAAAGGGAAGGCAGAGAAATGACAGAAGAACAAAAGGTCAGAAAACTGAAGTTCTTCCGCAACATCATTCTACATCAAAAGGCAGTGAACTCGCAGATCTGACCCACAAATGTTAGTCAGAATCAAATCAGCTGGATGAGAAGTGCTGGAGGTGAACAAGGATGCCCTGAGTAATTCCATTCATCTTCCATTTGCCTTTTGTAAAACAACAAACTACCCCTACTGCACCCAGACCAGGGGTAACTCAAAGCAGAGCTACGCACCACAATTCTCACCTCATGTGTAGCACAGAAATGAGATCTGGGACCTGCAAAGAAAATGGCATACTTTTAAAATGAACACTGCAATCCTTCTGCTTCTTAAAATCAATACATGTTCCTTCCCGCTCCAGTGCTCTAGCATAACGAAGGCTCTGCACGGGTCCCAGGGAGCAGGCAGGCTGGCCTGCATGGGGACAGAAGGAGCTGGGCACCAAAAACCCCACCACCCTTCATGGGAGACAGGTCTCACTCCTCCAGAGCTGTCTGAGCATTCCTGCCTTGCTGTTCTGTGCACTGTAATTTTCTTGACTCTTGAGGTTTATTTTAAGGTCTGAATTAGGTTCTACGCAGTTTGGCTGTTAGTAATAGGTCTAACAAGATGCAGTTTTGTTCTTTGCAGAAACAAAATTCACAGCAGTTCCTGGTACAATGATTTTACAATCTTATTTTTCAACTTGAAGCAGGGTGTGCAGGAATAAACTCAGAGAGATGAAGGCAATCGATCGGGCTGAGGGACTGGTGGACTGGGCACCAATGACATTCATCACTTGACAGAAAAACCTAAGGCAAAACTGGGATTCATGCAAGTAGGGATTGCTCATTTCTGAGAATTAAGCCAAAACATTTTCTTCCTAATTAAATCAATCCTGACATCCCAGTAAGACTTTCTGGCATATGCTTGCTAGTTACATTCTTTCAGAGCTCAGCTGCACCGCTCACTCCCATCTCACTGACTTCACTTCAGTTTGCTTAGTACAAACTTGCACCTACACTAATCTTTGCATCTGTGCTTCGCTATACTGATACCTGCAAGTTATGTATGATATCCTAGGAGTTATTGTAAATAACTGCCCACTATCCAGATAACCCCCGCTTCAGCACCAATCTTTTTTCTTTTCTTTGTTTGGGTTTTTTTTTTTTTTTTTTTAAAGCTCAAATGCACTTGGACTTTTCTGTGACCAGAATATTTCAGTCCAGAAAGAGAATTGTGGGGTTTCTTTTTTGGTTTAGTCAAGATACCTGGATTCAGGAGACTGACTACAGCACAGGTCTTGCCAGCCTGAAGAACTCTGCCTCACATACCAACAGTTCATCTATGCTTTCTTCCCTCCCAGTTATAAAATACACCTTCTCCCAATAACTACACAACAACCAGGACTTTCATACTACTCAGTGTTTCAGTTTTATAGTCTCAAGCATATCTACAAAATGGCTGTGAAATCCAAACTGTAAAGGACTGAAGCATTCAACTCTATGCTTATGCTCATAGCACAATGACAGACAATTAAGTTATTTAGCTTAAACCTTTTTAAGGCGTGCAACTGTAAAAGTATAGTACCAGCCCTTCGCATTTCACAGCTGATTGAAGAATTAAGGAGGATTCTCCTTAGCCCTCTTCAGATTTGTCTAGATATTGGAGAAATGACAAACTAAGCCATGAAATGATTGAAATGACGCTATAAAAGCAGGAGCTAAATAGGTCTAGGAACTCTCATTCTAATCTGTGTTTTTCTACTCAATTTTGGTTTGCTCTGAGCAAATCCCTTATGAACTGCACGTCAAGACATTTCTATAATGATCGAGTGAACAAGTATTATTTATGGCAAGATTTATATAACTACCTACACATGGGAAGCTCAGCACAGTGTATTTTTAGCATCAGATACTGCAGGCTTCAAAATAATGACGAAACCTGAATGTTTAAAGAAACCCAAGTCATAGCTCAGAATTCAGCTTTCACTAAATGCTGTTTCGAAGTATTTCCTCTGCATACAATTACAACTAAAAGCTATGTGGACACTGTGGAAGCTTTACTATTTTCCCCTAACATCGTAGGATCATTTGTATTACAGTGGCATTGGAAGGCAAAACACATGATAAGAGGTAATGTCTCCTTTGGAGGAGTTTCAAACCAAACAAATAGGATGGATGAAGGACAGAGGTGTGAAACGAAGAAACAAGGGGGTGGAGAGATTAATACCCACCCAGACACCATCTGAAAGGCTTGGAACAGGATCAAGCCTTTCAAGCCCCAACACAGTGGAGTTCTTCTACAGGTTTGTCTTTAACAACTTCAATTCTCTCTCTCTACCTTCCTGGCTGACACGATACCCTTGCTCTAATGGAGATAATGATGGTGCAGTTCCTAGATTAATACTATGTGCCCTACAGCCACTAAAAATACACATCAACGCCTTAGTCTTCAGAAGTTGCAGTACATGGTGTATATAGCAGAAAAACATCACACCACCAGAGCACAAACCACAAAATGTTTTGAAAAAATCAGTTGTTTTTTTGAAGTCAAAAAAGAAGAGAAGAGGAAGCCTACTTACATTTAGGTTTCAAAGAAAACAAACTTCCCTATAAGCCTGAACAAACATTCAGTGCATGTGGATCTACCTTTACAAAAGGAAAAATGAATTTTCCTATAAAGGCTAAGCAAGTATGGAAAGTTATTAAAAGAAATTCTCTTGGACAAAATAATAAGAAAAACAAAGACTGCACAAGAATGCAGAAGGAAAATGGATCAAAACCAGCTACATATGATGAGACACATTAAATTCAATATGAAATGCATTTGTTTTACTCTTCAGTTCCAGGCAGGCCTTTACTTTCACTGCAACTAAACAAACACTAATGATCTGATGCAATTCACTAACTTACATGGTTAAAAATGTACCTAAAATTGGGTATATTCATATTTAGGAGATAAATTTTGTTTAAAGATTCTCTCCTATTCCTAAAACAGAAGGAAAAAAAAATATGCTATTTTAGGATTAGATAGAGAACTATGACTGTCTTTTTTTCTTAAAGATAAAATCCTTGTGGTAAATCAAAGATATAAATAGGAAGGATAAGACAAGTACCGCCAGATTCAGGGAAGTATGTGCATGTCTAGATGTGATTCTCATCCAGTAAACGCCTATTACGCTTTGAATCCCAGCTCTGTCTCAGTATTAGCTGGGTTTTGTTTGTGCCAAGGTTCAGGGCTCCAATAAAAGGTGAAGTGGCCAACGCAGACAGAAATCTGTGTTGTTAAAAGAAGATGGTACTTCTTTTTGTGGGTAAATCTGACTGTGAATCAATTTGGACTTGAAATTAGAAGGGATTCCCAACTGTTTAAGTATCCACCTGCCAGCTAGAAGACAAGGACGGGGAGCAGAATGAAGCCCCTGTAATCCAAGGGGAAATGGTTAGTGACCTGCTACACCACTTAGACACACACAAGTCTATGGGGCCAGATGGGATCCACCTCACCAAGCCACTTTCCATCATTTATCAGCAGTCCTGGCTAACCAGGGAGGTCCCCGTTGACTGAAGGTTAGCAAACGTGACACCCATCTACAAGAAAGGCCTGGGGAACTACAGGCCTGTCAGTCTCACCTCGGTGCTGGGGAAGGTTATGGAGCAAATCATCTTGAGCGCCATCACGCGGCACATACAGGACAACCAGGTGATCAGGCCCAGTCAGCATGAGTTTATGAAAGGCAGGTCCTGCTTGACTAACCTGATCTCCTTCTATGACAAGGTGACACACTTAGTGGATGAGGGAAAGGCTGTGGATCTTTTCTACCTGGACTTTAGTAAAGTCTTTGACACTCTTTCCCACAACATACTTCTCCAGAAACTGGCTGCTCATGGCTTGGATGGGCGTACTCTTCGCTGGGTAAAAAACTGGCTGGACGGCCAGGCCCAGAGAGTTGTGGTAAATGGAATTAAATCCAGTTGGCGGCCGGTCCCAAGTGGTGCTCCCCAGGGCTCAGTATTGGGGCCAGTTCTGTTTAATATCTTTATCAACGATCTGGACGAGGGGATCGAGTGCACGCTCAGTCAGTTTGCAGATGGCACCAAGTTGGATGGGAGTGTCGATCTGCTCGAGGGTAGGAAGGCTCTGCAGAGGGACCTGGACAGGCTGGATCGATGGGCTGAGGCCAACTGTATGAGGTTCAACAAGGCCAAGTGCCAGGTCCTGCACTTGGGTCACAACAACCCCATGCAACGCTACAGGCTGGGGGAAGAGTGGCTGGAAAGCCGCCTGTYGGAAAAGGACCTGAGGATGTTGGTCAACAGCTGGCTGAATATGAGCTGGCAGTGTGCCCAGGTGGCCAAGAAGGCCGATAGCATCCTGGCTTGTATCAGAAACAGTGTGGCCAGCAGGACTAGGGAAGTGATTGTCCCCCTGCACTCGGCACTGGTGAGGCTGCGCCTCGAATACTGTGTTCAGTTTTGGGCCCTTCACTACAAGAAAGACATTGAGGTGCTGGAGCATGTCCAGAGAAGGGCAACAAAGCTGGTGAAGGGTCTAGAGCACAAGTCTTATGAGGAGCGGCTGAGGGAACTGCGACTGTTTAGCCTGGAGAAGAGGAGGCTGAGGGGAGACCTTATCGYGCTCTACAACTGCCTGAAAGGAGGTTGTAGCGAGGTGGGTGTCGGTCTCTTCTCCCAGGTAACAAGTGATAGGATGAACGAAAACGGCCTCAAGTTGCACTGGGGACGTTTAGATTGGACATTTGGAAAAATGTCTTTACCGAAAGGGTTGTCAAGCATTGGAACAGGCTGCCCAGGGAAGTGGTTGAGTCACCATCCCTAGAGGTATTTAAAAGATGTATAGATGTGGTGCTTAGGGCTTGGCACTGTTAGGTTTACAGTTGGACTCCATAATCTTAAGGGTCTTTTCCAACCTAAATGTTTCTAATAAGGTGGGGAGAAGGGCAAAAACCTGACTGCTCTTCCTACTGGCTCACCCTGGGTTTCTGGAATGGGCCGGATGATAAAGTGCCTACCACAGGCAGGCCGGGACTCGATAAGCCTGGCTATGTTGTGTATGTTGGTAAGCCTGGATACTGAACTAACACAGAAAGTCCAATTGCCTTGTAGGAAGAACAAAAAAAGGAGGGTTTGGTGTGCGTAACGARTCTGTCTGTCTTGCTCTCTCTTTTTTGTGTTCTGGGGGAGGGAGGCAGCCTCCCAGGCACATATGTACCACTTGTTGAAGCTGTTTCAGCTACTCCCTATCTTTTCCCTCAGCAATAGCTTAGGTGGCTACTACTGCTGCATCTGGTGTGTGAAGCCAGTGCCAGGCAGAAAATCCTTCACAAACCAACCACGTAAGGTCCTCCACCCATAGCTGCCTCCAGAGAGCAACGTATGCCTGTGTTTGGCACAGGTACCACTATTGTTTCAGCTACTTGGTTACATAAAGAATTTTAAAAGCTTCTCTAACCACTTAAATGGTGGCACTGGTTACACATCTTCAGCCTGTTTCAGAAAGGATTTGTCCTAATTCACAACAGTGCCTTTGAAAATAATCACTCTCAGGAGTAAGGCAAGACGGAAGAGGCGAAGTATTGCATGATCTTGGCTCAGGACAGGCATGCACTTGCAAAGGGCTGCATCCGCAGAGCAGTTCCTGCCAGAGATGCAATTACCATCTGGAATGGTAACCCTGCCCCAACACCTGCACAGATGTAGTTATACAGACTATAAAGGTGCTTTCTTCTGGTACAGTTCATCCCTCCTCCCACGCAGGAAGTTGTGTAAGACCATCCACATTAGAGCTGTCATTCACTAGAAGGAATGAAAAGCAACACACCTAATGCAGACAAGCCCTCAGACCCTCCTAGATGGGACTCCCCTATAACTCCAGCCCCCCACCACTGTGAGCACAGTTTGTGCTTTACTTTTGCATATAACTAGTTTACAGTTATAGTAAGGCCTTAATGTTAAGTTCAAAACAAATGGACAAGCCAAACTGCCTGCAACAGAGCTCGCACTTTTGTCACAGGTGTGAAGCAAGATGCTTTTCAGTGAAGCATGAAGCAAAGCTCCTTTACTCTCACCTCATATAGGTGTCCGAAAGAACAAGTCACCTTTCTCCCACGGACTCTTTGGCCAGCAAGCTATGGAGTAAGAGTGGAAGAGGAAGGGGAGGAAAAGAGGAGATATTTTCCTCTCTTTTCTTCTTCTCCAAATTCTGAAATCTCAAAAATGCTGACTCTTTCTACTACCCCTTTTAGGTTCATTATAAATGATCATTTCTTCAGTGAAAATAAAACAGGTCTTTTCCGATCTCTTCTAACATTATTTTCTTTCAAAATACTGAAAAACAAAAGCAATTACAATCAGCTCTAGCGTCTAGGACATTTACTTTCCCACAGCACAGGACCTTGAGGGGAAGCATCACACTTACAGAATTGCCTGTATTTCATAAACAGTTCATAAAATGGGAAGGCATACAAACATTGCGGCRTGGTGTTGGAAGACACAAAACTCAGAATGACTACAAAACCTAGCAAATGTAGAGCTCTGCACTTCCCTAAGCACTTCTGCTCTCTAGGTAAACACATTGCAAGATTTAGCAGTTTAACTAACTGGCAGCCTAACAACTGATTAGAAAACTCTGTGTCAAAATTCATGATAACTGCAGTAAAATGTCAGCGTAGATTTTACCCCCAAAACTCATACCAGACTCTTGGTTGCAAAGGCAGTAAAAATCATCCAAACAAAACCCCATCTGCAATCTGGTGTACCTGCACAACAACCTAGAACAGGTCTATGGAACGCCAAAGAACTTATGGTAGAATTCATCTCCCTCCGGCAAAATACAAGGAAAGTATTTGAACTGGCTTTCTTGGTGAAAGCACCCCTCCCAAACTGCATCTGCCTTCCTGCCAAAACTAGCAGGGCTTTTTTTTAAATATTTTCTTAAATAGGAACTAAAAAACTGTCCCCAAGAGCAACAATAGCATCAGCAAATTACACAGTACAAAAAAATCAGTTGGTGCGATACACTTCTCTCCTTCTAGAAAACCAACACTAATTGCCCAATACTGAAGTAACTGCAGTTTATCTCCTAGCAAATGCTTGTGAGGATTCCCAAATCAGCAATTAGCATCTGTCCCATTGTGCTTCTCTGCCTAATATCTTATGCAAATTATACAATTTACAGCTTTAGATTTAATGTGTGGTTGCCTGATGCCGCAAGGCAAGAGGAGCCTGCTGATTCAGGAATGCATTGCTCAACTGCCTCACCCTTGTGAAACAAGTGACAAACTCATTCCACAGATTTCTCCACCAGGGAAGAAATACTTACTCCTGCTGCGCCACATCCACATGAACAGGTGCAGCCACAGCCCACAGCTCCTCTCTCGGCATCCCAAAAAAGCAGAATGAAGCCAGCTTCAGCCCGGAAGTCATACAGCYAAAGTAACGTGACTGTGCCCAACTAAAACATACTGCTTTTTGTAAGGGAGCGCAGCCAAACATATTCAGGTCTGGCTGCACTGACCCATGAAGACTTTGCCCCAGTGGGAGTCCAAGACTACTTGGACTGCTTAGTTCTTATGCCAGCACAGGTAAGCATACATATTACACGTCTCCTTCTGTGCTGGCCCTGCACAGGACAAATATCTATTAACATCATCAAAACAATGCATGACTTCGTTAAGCTCCCTGGYTCAATCTGTCAGCAGTTGATGCTTTTCATTCTGAAGGACAATCAACATCAGGAAATACTGGTCTGGAAAGGACCTCACCAGGTTACCTATCCCAGTCCCACTGCATTCAGGCAAGGTGAAATGCTAAGACCAACACTGACAGATGTTTATCTATCTAATCTGTTCCTAAAACCTCCAGTACAGAAGGTTCATAACTACTCCATTAGTTTGCCCCAGCACTACAGTAGCCTTGCAACCAAAAATCTTATCATACTTACTTCCTCCTCCTCATGGTGTTCAAACAGCACACTCACAGCTTTCCAAGTGCTGACTAACCCTCAAAAGGTTCCTCTGGTGAAGCAGGGAAGTTTGGCTGGCATTTTAGAGATCAAGAGAGTAAGCAGGGCTGTCGTCAATGCCCTGAATCTCAACAACAGAGATCAAAAATGCGTGGTTCCTGACCCTGAGGCTCTATGTGCTGCATTTCTTCAGAAACATCAGGTAAGGCAAGTCAAACTGGACTATTTGAAAAACTCAAATATCCCTGCAGATTTGGCTGCAATGAAACTGCACTGGCATTACAGACCCCAAAATCTCAGTGCCATATTCTGGCAGAGTTCAGAAATTCCCTTAACATATGCCTTGCTGCAATGCTGCATGTTGACTAGTGGTATTACGCATGAACCAGGACTTAGAACAGGATGGGGCTCAAATTCAGTGTCCCTATTACTCACCCGGATGGGCATCTTACTCTATCACACCAGTTTACTGAGTTGCTGGTGTGTTGACAAGCTCTCAGTTTTAAGTGAAGAAATTGCTTCAGTGAAGTTGAACCTTCCCACAGGACCAAGACCTTAGTGGACCTTCAAACATTAATAAAATACAAATTTTATTTGAAAGGATAAAGCTCTTCCTGAACGTTAACATCTTCTATCGCCTTCATAATATGTTTAGCATCTCTCGGTCAAGAGAAGGACCTCATTCAAAATATTCATACGCCCTTTGTCAGTAAAGACATGTGGTGAGTAGATGTCTGCAAGACTGACATTTTGCATCTCTGCAGGATAGATTTCACTGCTGGCTCCTCGCTGGCACTCAATCAGAGACACAGCAAACACCCCCACGGCATCCTCAAGCTGGTTAAGAAGGACCTGGAATATGAACACTCCCTCGTGTAGGAATCCTGATGCTGCATCTAAAGTTAACGCGCTCAGTAACAGCTGAGCACTCACTTCCCTCCTTGCCCCAGCAGACACTAAAGAAGCTGGCAGCTGAGCTGCAGCAAGGGGGAAAAGCTGCAGCTACTCTGATCATGGAGCAGGCTTGTTACGGCGGGCAGGAGGGTGAGACCTGTGAAGCACTATCTGTTCAATCATTTTTATATTTACGTGGGAGATAAATTTTGCAACCGGTCAGTCTTCCTCATGATTTTGCCAGGCAGCAAGGGAGGAAACGAAACAAAAAGTTTTAAAAGTTGAAAAGTCCCAGTGTGCTAAGTAACGCCCTGTCCCAGACAATGCACCAGCGTGGTCTGGAGGGCAACCTCCTTGATCCTCTAGTAGAACAAGAGCTAATAGACAAACTCCTTCAGGGGTGTTCAGTACCATTAAGTCCCTGTCATGTATTACGAGTGCCTGCCCCACAGTGCCACAGTTCTGTCCCCTCATTCACACCCCCTTGCCTTGCTCCACAGGGTTTTGTGTGGGCTTTAACACAGTGGAAGAGAGAGCTATCAAAGAAAAAATAGTCATAAACACATCATCCAGCTATATTTCTGAAAGAGTAACAGCTTTAACAYGTCAGGCTGTATTTGAAGTTCCCGTTTAACATGTGGAGTGCTCATAATAGTTAATATAAAATCCCAAGACTTTATTCACAAGACAGTAAGAGTGCCAAAATGTTACTACTTGTACCAGGTTTAAAATTTATGTAGAACTAGAAAATGCTATAAAACATCACCGCATTTTCAGGCATTCCTGCTTTCTGGGCAATGAGAACTGAACACAGGAACTACCAAACCAAGTGAAGACCACAGTTCAGCTTATCCTGCGTCATCTCTGTTTCTGCTACTTGGCAGTGGATTTCAAATCAGAGGAAACTCCCAACATATCCTGAGTTCAGAGTTCATAAATGGAGTTTCTTTCAACACCCACCAGTCAGTACCATATACCCCAAAGCATGATGGTTTGTAAACCTTCTAAACCTAACTGTAAATGTTTCCTACCTTTTGGAGTCCAGCTATGACCTTAGTTGATATTTTACAGCAACTACACAGATACTCAGTGGAACTCTACTCTGGCATTGTAGGAAAGAGAAAAAGGAGAAGGTTTCGCCATTTATTCATATTTTGTTTGCTCACATTTTGTTCCACCTCTGCTAGCCCCAGGTTGATCTCACTCTCCCCTTGTGTGGCTGTCTCTTGGCACCAGCCATGTCCCTTTTCTCCAGGATTCCTTTCATTTCTAATGCGTATTTTTAAATTCAGGAAAGCAGAACTGAAAACAGCCTTCCGTGGAAAGAAAGCACTTTATTTCCGTAACTGTATGCTCAGTATCTTCAATGCTATTTTTGGCCACCATAATCTTTTTGTTTGGTTCTGTTGGCATGTTCTCTTTTGACTACTGAGGCAGAGAGGGCAGAAGTTTCCAGTGAGCTACCCACTGTGACGCCAAGGTCCTTCCTGAGCCGTGAGTCAATGTAGAAGTTAACAATGCATGAGCTGTCCATATTATTTCTCTATGGGCCCAAGAGACTGCAATAAACTGAATCTATCATCATGCTGACTCTTCACTGACTTTTGGTAGACCCATCTGATATTGCTGTGTCCCCCATTGCCTGGAAAAAACTAAAAAATTTGGATTTCTCTGAAAAATTTGCCATCCTGTGTTCATCCGCGTTTTCCAGAGTTATTAATAAATGTCCTGGAATGCCACTAGTACGGGATGCTTGACTTGCCACTACGAAAGCAGTTTATTTATCTCTGTCTTTGGTCTCTGTCTCGCACTTTCTGATGCTTCAGTTTACTTAACATCTGCCCTCAAAGGAGTGATTTTTCTTTTCTTTTTGAAAGTTATTTCAACGTGCTGACTTGTATCCAGCTATCCAATCTTGAGCTGATAGCTTCAAAGAACTCTAACAGGCCAGAAAGCCTGAAGGCAACCAAAGCAACATGGCCACGCAGTGCCATTTGTGACACACACAGTTTCTACTATTCAGATTATTTTAACCTGATTTAACAAGCAGTGGTTCACTCTCAGTGTACAGAACTAAACAAGTTGCATATTTCCCTACAAATGCCAGGAGTTCTGAAACATTCTCCACGTACACCTTGCCCACCAAATAGGGTATGATAGGATGCAACATATGCCTGTAACACTACCACTCTTTCTTCTCAGTGTAGCATCTTTCCATTTTCATGGAGCTACAGTTTTGCTTGCTTTACGCAAATGCAGTATAGTGACCTGAACCGTGATTACTGACATTCCAGAAGAGCTGACTGTCTCCATACAGCCGTGCCAGCCTATGGATGCATTTGGATATCTCCATTTCCACCCCATATCCAGTGTTTACACATCAGGAGAAAAACCCCAAAAATCAGCACTTTCCAATCACTACTGTAAGAAGGGTACCACAAACAGGAAGAAAAGCAAGATGTTAGAGGTGTATCAAATGACAATGGCAAATCAAATAAGCTTGTCTAGGAAAGACTACCAAGCAACTGACGATAGAAGTTTGGTTCCACTCAATCATTACAACCCAGGAAGTGGTTGAGTCACCAACCCTGGAGGTATTTAAAAGATGTGTAGATGTGGTGCTTAAGGACATGGTTTAGTGATGGACTTGGGAGTGGTAGGTTAACTGTCAGATTTGATGATCTTAAAGGTCTTTTCCAACCTAAATGACACTATGATTCTATGATTCTCTGAACTATACAAGAAATACAGATCATCTCAAATCCCTCTCATCAAACTTTACACTTGCAGCCTCTAACTTCAGAAAGCCACTTGGAGAATTCATGAGGCAGAACCAACTGCTGACATCAAGGAACATAAAGGCACTCAAGCTTTCATTATTTTCTTTGCTGATAAACTCAAACGTCGTACCTGCTGGCTTTGTGCAGCTGTTAAGTGAAACAGGAGCCAATAGTACTTTGACTGGATGTTAGTGGCTCTGGTAAGGGAAAGCATCCTCTTCATGAATCTCTCCGGTACTGTTATCATCAGCTGACCCCACGCTACCCTGATAAAGCCTTAAGATCCTGCTGGACTCTTCATGAGGAGAGATTAGATTCTAACCAGGGGTCTCGTGTTGGCTAGATACTTGTCTGAGGAAATATGAGGGATGCTACTTTTCTTGTCCACACTGGACTACTGTACACATCTTACAGTAAACTGCTTCTTCAGCAGCAAAAGTGACATGAACACATCATGCCAGAACTGGAATAACGTTCTACCAGCTGAATCCTGGTTTCCAATTCAGATGAAAGGTCCTATTTTTCAAGACTTATTTCTTGACCTCTGATCTTATGACAATATGAGTAGAAACATCAGGGAAAAGGACACTTGCTGCAACAAGTATTCCCAGTTAAGTTTTACGTTGATATTGTGAGCAATTTATCTTTCATTGCCCCTTCCTAACTCTTTCTAGCACCCAGATACTTGGGAAAAGTATCTTCTCTTGTTGGATGCCAGCCAAGGAAATTTCTGCTTAAGAGGATCAGAATAACTTGAAACACAACTGTGCTGGAATTTAAAACATCTGGTTTATTCAGTGAAGACTTCCTCATGACAAGAAGAATCCCTGCTCCTCCTTTCCTAATTCTAGAGAGAGAATAATCCTCAAGAATTAATCCATGTTCTGCCCTTAAAACCCAAACTGGAGGTGTCTTAGGAATGCCCCATGACAAGGGAGTGCAGTCATGGCTTATATCTTTACCCCATAAAAGCAGATTCGGTCATTCTTCAGATCCACCCAAGCCCCAAACACAAAATTCATAGAAGTTCTTGCTTAAATTGCTATAAACTTTCCCACATTTTCAGCTTTATCAAGTACACAAATGCTTTGAAATGATGCATGTAGTTGTAAACCAAAAGTTTCCAACACTGGTATGCAATAAATGGATAAAATGTCCAGCCTTGTTTCTTTTTAGATTCAGATAAGCAAAGGTAACTGAAAGTGGGATGCAGATTCCCCATGTCTGCCCACAAAAGCACACAAGATTTAAAGATTAAACCTAAGTGCACCCAAAAGTAACATCTGAATTTTACAGACAGGCTTATTTTGAAAGCTCCATGACCACCAAGACTACTAGGATCGAAGATGAAGATTGTTTGCTGGTTCAAGGAGTTCTGGCTGGCACACTGTGAGACAAAATGATAAAAATGTTTTCTATGTTATTCTCTGTGCTTTGTGTCTGTGTTGGACTGCAGAGTCAGCTTGAACAACACCAAGCTGATATATCTCAGCAGGCCAGAAGCAGGAGGCCAGCAGATTGCCAACTCCTGGTTACGAGAACAAGCACTGTGACCATCATTTCCACAGGGGCCCGCAGCTCTGTGGTCCCTTCTACCTATGCTGGGACAGAGCTGACAGCTCAAAATAATGAAAACCTGGGAAGGGGGAGGAGAAGCAAGAAGGGAGAGTTGGTTCATATTTTCTGTTTATGAAATGGCTAACTTTCAGCATTCTTACCTTAGAAAATCCTTTTGTAAACTACCTTAACAAGAGCAAACAATGGTACGAGAGGAGATTCCAAGTTCCCTTTGGGGCTTCCCGCTTTCTTTTCCTGCCACCTCTCTCGGGACAGGATTAATCCTTTGGAAGCAGCTGTCTACTTTGACTTTCAAAGCCAGGGCTTGTTTATTGTAACACCAACATGTCTGTGTCCCTCTGTCAACCCCCTCCTAGATGAATGAATGAGCTTTTATGAGAAAGATGTCAGGTGACACCTCCATGGGTCAAAAGTCCCAGAGTCTTTCCAGTTTAACAGAGCAGGGCTGAGACCTACCAACCGCTGACAGACGGGGTACAGAGCACCGCCATGTGCAACACTGCTGTGTGCTGATGCGCTTTGGACAAAGTCCTTCCAGTCACAGAGAGTATTAATTCCATTCCAATTACTTCCCTCCACGCTTGTACACTAGTTTTCAGACAGAAATTAAAATGCAGTGAGTGAACACGGACCACACTTGGAGCGCGGTAATGAGACATCTGTTTGCATGCGTTCCTGGTGGAAAGAGAGCATACAATCAAAAAGGGAGATTTTTGCATYCAAAAACCAGTGCGGCTATTTGGAGTAGCTAACATCAGTCCTCTAACTTAGACGCTTTACTGATACATCCCTACACAAACAAGTGAGCCTCAGGTGGGTGATTTAGAGTCTTTAAACTAAAGCCAGATTTTTCCTTTCATTTTAATAGGAGCTTCAAATACAAATGCAGGTGCCTGAAGTTGATCTGTGTGACTATTCTTCTCCCTCCCCTCTGACCAAAACTATACTATGAAAAGTAGCGTCCACAGTTTCAAAAGGTGAATGCCTAGAGATATGTACATACAGCTATTTTCAGGCACTTTTAACTGGGTGGCCTGATTTTGAGAAGTTCCAATTATGCACCACTCCAGCAACGTACRTGCTCCATAACTTCAAAAAATAAAATCAGACTACCTACTTTGGCGTTGAATTGTAAATACCCAGTTTTCTACTCAACAACAGATCTACAATTTCTGTTAAAACAATACCTACACAGATTGCTTGGCATCAGAGACTCACTATATCAGAGTATGTGTATGTATACCTGGAAAAGAGGTTCCTGGCCAGAAAAATGTGGCATCTAAAGGGAAGAGACAGGCAGATGAGTGTCAAGAGAATAAAGAGCCACACAGGGGTGACATGCTGTGCCCAAGGTCACGCAGCAAGTCAGAACCAGCGCCAAGCAGAAAACCCAGAGCCCCAAATCAAGTGCCTTACGCGTTACATCATGCTGAGCCTCTCTCCTAGTCACAAAAGCTACATGCAGCTGTTCAAGGAGTATTTCTCAGACAGAGAGACAGAATCTAATAAAAAGAAATCCAGGGAAAAGAGAAGGATGCCGTGATCTGTTCCATAATATCCCCCAAAATCAGAAAGGAGCGCACACAGCAGCAACAGTGTCTCATATAATAGTAAACAATCAAACATAAATTATTTCCATTACATGCTGGGATGAAAACATCACAGCTAAAGGGTTTTATACTGTTTAGAGTGTCACGAGGGAATAGTTCCCATACTTCCAAAAAGACTGTTAGGAGAGAGAGAAATTCAGGAGTTGCAGCTTGGCTCATGCAGGAGTTCTCTCTTCTAGGGGAACCCTGCGAAGACTAGTTTCTGTAGAAATTTTAAATTTGTAGTTAAATTTAAGAATCTAAGAACAAGAAGATTTTAAAATCATGGGGTGGAAAAAGCCAGGTGGAAGTGGTTAAAGAAATGAACTCCAGGCTCTGCAATATCTGAAGTTCAAACATCATCAAAGAAACCTGTAAGTCACTTGAGACAGCAAAGGAAGCTGAGTGGCAGATGGGAACACTAATTAGGTAGAGCACCAAGTGAGTAGCATGTTTACCTCAGTTTTTACCTTAAATTCCTTCAGTTTAGATTATTACTTGTAAGATATGCAGGGAATTCTAAAAGCTTTTAATCTTCAAACTAAAAATGTAATGTAAAAAGGTTAGTGCCTAGTCACAGTGATTATCTATTACCATCTTAAGCATAACTTAAAAGTCAGATCTTGAATTCCGAGGCTGTATTATCACAGCTCTTCAATGCTGCATCAGAGAATTTGGTTATTTTTCTTGAGGTTAAAGCTTAAAAAAGGCTGACATGGCTCCAACCATACAACACCCCGCTAAAAATGCAATTTCCATTAACTAATGCTCCTAATCTTTCACCAAACATTACAGAACCTGATCTAGAGCACTTTTATATCAGAAGCAATTCTTCACAGATAAGTAAACAAAGCAATACAGCTGCTGAGAGAACTCAAATGCTATACCAAAAAAATCTATTCAGTGATTTATTTCAAGATAGACCTGCCAGCTATGTAGGACACAAGTTGGGAATGCAAACTTTATTTTTTCAAGTCTTTTTAGAAAGACTCAGAAGCGAAGGTTTCAGAATGACTAGCTCTTTTAGAGCTTGCACTCAAAATAACAGAGAACAGGAAAAAGAGGAAGTCACAGCCCTGGCCAGACTATTGCTTCCAAAAAAGAACCCATTAAAATCAATGCTAAAATATCTTAGAGCTTTTTTTTTTTTTT